>QKQZ01052694.1:0-16531 GCA_003595255.1 Solenopsis fugax
GATGCATAATTACATATGACTTTAGGTACAGGTGTAAAATTTACGAAAGAAGAACCAAAAACAAATTCCCCAGAGACTACTAATATCGAACTATTACATAGTCCAACAAGTGACGGTACAAACAGTCTTTTCTTAGTATATGAATTAAGCAAATATTATGGGAAGTTAATGGCCGTAAAAGAAATCAGTTTTCGAGTAAAGCCACGCGAATGTTTCGGTTTGCTTGGTGTAAATGGCGCCGGAAAGAGTACAACTTTCAGGATGCTGACTGGTGAAGAAATGTCTAATAGTGGCATAATGTACTTAAGGCAAGCGGAAATCCATTCAGACAAGACAAAGGTGATAACTTATAGTAATTTAATTTCTTGTATTATATCGTCTATAACATTAGTAAATTTCATTTTGTAGTATCTTTCTGAAATGGGATATTGTCCACAAACTGATGCTTTAATACCCTCCTTAAACACTTTTGATCATTTACGACTGTTTGCTCGTCTTCGTGGTATACCAAAATCCAACGTAGAGTTGGAAGTTAATAAATGGATTAATAGACTGAGTAAGTGAAGAGCGATGGAATGTTAAAGAGAGTACATGTAAAAATAGTGTATATGAATATATAATTACATTTTTTCAGATTTAACTGCCTGCATGAAGCAACCAAGCGGTACTTATAGCGGCGGCAATAAAAGACGCTTAAACATCGCGATGGCTCTTATCGGTAATCCAACTCTCGTTCTTTTGGATGAACCCACAACCGGTGTCGATCCCGCAGCTAGAAGATCGCTTTGGAATACTTTGCAATCGTGTCAAGCATCAGGGCAAGCTATTATACTCACGTCTCACAGGTATTTTAAAGAGCCCAAATATTTGATATTTTTTTCCGTTAATATTTTAATAATTAATTTTATTCAAAACTTTATTTTGTTCAACAGTATGGAAGAGTGTGAAGCACTTTGCAATAGATTAGTCATTATGGTGAAGGGTGAATTAGTCTGCATTGGTGCGAGTCAAGAGTTGAAGCAGCGATTTGGCGCGGGTTACGATATTCACGTAAAATTAAATCCAGGCCGAACGGACGAGGATGTTAACGATATTAAGAAAATTATTGAATCTAGTCTAACATGTGATATTAGAGATGAAAATCTGGTAATGACAGTGCTTCACTTAGATCTGCAACAATTAATTTTAATTTTCTATTCTTTTATCTTACTATTAATTTTTTATGCATTCCTTTTACAGAGTCTTCTTGCTTATCATGTAACTGATTGTAATACAACATGGGAAAAAATGTATGATACAATGAAGAGTTTGAAGCAAAGATATAACTGCATTGAAGATTACGCTGTTTTATCTGCAACTTTGGAACAACTCTTTATTCAATTTGCAAGAGGAGCTGAAAAAATTGAGTCTGATGACTCTGAAATTCGTGTCACTAGTCCTCAAGAAATAGTATAAATTGAATATCTTATTGGATACAAAAATATACTTAATATATAGAATAGATATGGAATAGATAGAATTCAATTTAACATTAATTTGTATTATAAGCTATTTATGTTGTAAAATTTAATTGGTTACACTTATAATACTAATTAAATATATTAGTACACATTTTATTTATATTAATATTAATTGTATCACATTGCCACAAAATACTTTTAAATTGTTATAACGAAAAATGTTTTATTACAATGATACATATTGTTATGTAAAGAGATTTACACACGAGAGAAAAATATTAGAAATTTTATTTACAGTATTATTTTATTATGTATACATTTTTTAAATGATTACATATGTAAATAATTATTTACACAATACATATCATATTTCACAGCGTTAATAGACCATTTATTTATTCATAGATATACATCTCAAAATTAACATATAATTATATTGATGTATATATTAAGCGTATGAAATATAATGCGCGATATATATCGCAGTTATTAAGTTCTTAATTACACAGATGCGATATGTCATGTGTACAGTTGAGGAGCATATATTTCTTAAAGTTATGATATGACATCTAAAAAACGCTTGAAGGATTACTTCTGGTACAAAAAGCAACTTCAAGAAAAGAAAAATTAGAGAGTGAGTATTTCATAAATAAAAGTCATGTCACTTTATATAAATATAAAAATTGTACAAATGATATATCGTTATATACATAAAATGGATAAATGGGAAATTGTATGCATGCCTGTGTATGGTATGCACATAATAATCCTTGCTAATCCACTGTCTAGTATTGGTAGCCACCGCTTGAACTTGTCTGGTACGAGTTTGGTCCTTGATACACATTGCCTCCATGACCACCTCCTGGAATAATGTATAATGCGATGAGAGAGTAAGATAGATCGTACGTACAATATTAATAGGCATGATTATAAATTATAAACGTTCGTTTATATTTGATTCAAAATCCTAGCTATAACACACCTCCGCTGGGATATCCGCTACCTCCTCCATGCGAATATTCTCCACCGCCACCATCCTGATTCTCTCCCCTAGCTTCGGCGGCAAGCGCCAATTCAACGCCTCGTTGAATTTCTGGTGGTATCGGAGGCGGTGTTGGCAAGTGAGCGCCTTGAGGATGAAACCCATACTCGTCCGCCGTATATGTGATCGAATATTGCATGCCATCGGGCCCAGTATAAGAAAAAGATCCGCTCACCGATTCGGATTCTCCTGCAACATCAGCAACTCATACTTTGACGCAATATCCCCACTGTCAACCTCAATGTCACTGTGACACAATACTTCCATAATTTTAGAGGTACATGTTGTTTAGTCATTAAAAAATCGAATCAAAACGGAATTTGAAATTAAAATACGAACAACACTTTGAGTAATTAATTGCAATTGAGTAATTAATAATTTAATCAAGAAATAGAAATATAATTTCCTACCTTGCTGATGACCGGTTTCTTGCACAGAAATACCGTTTCCGGTTTCATAATTGTATTGATAATTTCCATCACCAGTATTCTCGTTGCTATAAGAAATGATGGGTATTTCTTGACCACCATGTCCACCACTACCCAGTCCGCCGCCTAAAATACAAAATGTTAAAAGCCACATAATTAAATTTAGAAAAAATTAGCTAGCTTCAAGAAAAGTCTCAATATTAAAAAAAATCTAGTTAACTTAAATTTCAACCACTCAATAATTGTAATAAAATTTTGAGTTTTGAAGAGACATATGTAATAAGACATAAATTATTCATTTCTTTCTCTTGCTGAGTAATTATGTTCTTATTCAAACTTATCACCTGCATAAGCGCTGCCACCACTCCCAGGGCCAAATCCGCCTGGTCCACTATGGCCACTAGGACCACCAGAAACATCTGGGCCACCAAAACCAACTGGACTACTGTACTTAATGGGTCCACTTCCACTGTGTCCTGGAGATGGAGGATGAATTAATCCTGCGCCACCCGCACTTCCGGCACTACCAGGTGGAAGATAAGTAGTGTCTAATCTTGCCGCATAGCAGGTACCAATAATGGCCAGCAGCGCAATGGCGAGCTGTTGAAACAATCCAAAAGGGATAAAAATTTTACAATATTAAAAATGAAAAAGTACAAATTAGGCAATCGAGCTAATACAAATTCCGTTTTTTTTTTAGACACACGCTATTTTGAATACGAAACAGTAATCATGCGGTGTCGGCTTAGAGAACTGTCCAAGATGAAATATTTGTGCGCGATAGATTCTATTTCAATTGACTGTCGCGATCAAAAAATTCCAGAAAATTCAAAATTCATTCCATATTTTGGCAACCGAAAGAGATCTATATCTTAGATGCGATTCGTACCGGTCTCATCTCGCTGGTTGCGCGTAAATTCGTCAAGTAAATCCCAGCAATGTTACTGCGCCGCACTGTTTAAATCGTGTATCGTGTATCGTCAAACCGATGATGATAATTGTCTGCACGTATCCAGGTCGAATCCAACATGCTTATATACCGGTCCCGTGCGAAGATCGTCTTCCTCCCACCCGCCAATGAGCAACCGTGGATAGCACCACGGCTAGAGATAATCCGGTGATGTGTTCCTCGAAGATTCGCCAACGAATCCTCGTTGATGAGAAGTGCTAAGAGCAGAGGAAGAGAGAAAAAGAGATCTTAGAGTTGCCGGATGAA
The DNA here is from genome assembly GCA_003595255.1 of Solenopsis fugax. NCBI lineage: Eukaryota > Metazoa > Arthropoda > Insecta > Hymenoptera > Formicidae > Solenopsis > Solenopsis fugax. The sequence goes on from QKQZ01052694.1 coordinate 4,147, forward strand.
GATGCGAACAGTGGGAGAGCAATCGGAGGGGGCGACAGGGAGGACAGCGAAGGAGGCCTCTGTCGAGACGAACCTCGTCAAGCTAGGATGAGGGGTGGTTGCGCAATGCCAGGTTGATATAGATCGACAGGCATCTCCGAATAGATCTGAAGGTCGATCAATGGGATCGGTATGAAAGCGAAGCGATAGGGCCGAGGTGATGAGCTGTAAGAGAAAAGCAAGTCAAACAATACTGCAGTCATTGGCCACTTAAAATATATTTCGCTTTCATTATAGAGATTATTGATTAAACAACACTATTTAAAACGATTCAATATTTGGCGTGAAACAGATATCATAGCCTGGTCGTCGAAATTTTACCAAGTTTCTCAAATTAAACGAAATAATTTTATTTGGTTCATCTTGAGGATGAGAAGAGAAGCGGTGAGAAAGCGTGGAAAAGCAGAGCCGAGTCGATGATGCGGCCGGTATGCATTCGCCGCACGCTTCTCCCTTGTAATTATATCGGCTCTTTCAACGCGGGAATTATACCTGCGGGGTCGCGGCGTCGTCATTACCGTTGCCGTCATCGGAGATGCCGTCGCGGTTTACGGAGAGGAACGCGTGCTCCGCAATCGAGCGTTGCGCAATCGTGCGTTGAGAGCATCTCCGGAGCGCATCGGCCGATACGTGCGTGGCACGTACGATGATCGCGTTCACGTGTGCGCTAGGTCGGGAACTGGGTGCCTGGGCAACTCGGGATGATCTCCCGCGTGGAACCGACTCTCAAACGTAGCCACGTGTGACGTAAAGTTTATCTTCTTCGCTGGTTACAGCAAGAGTTATTAATGAGAGCTATTATATCGTCAAGAACTCGCGCGTTTTTATTTAGACCATCTTTGGATATTCGGATAATTATATAGCCGAGAGAATCAGATCCGGTTAGCCGAAGATTTGAAGATTATGTAAGAGGAGTTATAAAAGACTAATCCGCGACTATAAGTTCAAAGCTCGCATCCGCGATCGCGAGAATATTACGCATCCATATAATTGCGCGATTCCAACGTGGCTTCGGTGCCGTAAACAGTTCCATAAAATGGAACTGCCGTAAACCGAAGCGCATTTGAAATCGTCAAGGTATTGCCGATCGGCACGTAACTCGATGGTTAACGATCCACCTTGGGTCACCGTACTCACGTTTCGCCGTAGACGAAGCGACGATCGCATCCGAATAGGCATCCCGTTTGCCTCGTAATGGAGAGAAAGATAACGTACATGCTCTCGTCTAGATTCCCAGGGAGATAGAACTCTGGATTCATATTAAGAAATCGTAGCCTGAAATCATACGCTTCGACATTATATGAGATTCTCAGCGAGATAGATGTAACAAAAAATTAGAGAATTAGGATAGGAAGTACTTCCTCATCCATTGTATTTATCCTATCAGACTATTACCTTTTCCAATCATTGGAGCACTTTTTATGAAGAAAAAAGCTTTTTAAAAGCAAGTGATGTTCGAATTGCTTTAGCCACATTTTTCGAATCAAAACTGGATAGCTTCTTCAAGAACAGAATTAAAAAATTAATAAGTAGGCAATTGTATACATATATAAATAATTTTTTAAAATATTATTTTCCGCCCCCTCCCCAATAGATATATTCCGCGAGTCGGGATGAAAAATCGTGAACAATCGTGAGCAACAAGTTTGATAGCAGGATACGATGACACTACTGAAATATTGCGTCTTACCCTGTTCTTTAAGGGAAACCAGTTGTACACAGTTACTAATATTCCTCGAATAGATCCTATCCCTTTGACATGTAGTCCGTGCATTTATCTGTTTTATTGTTCATGTTATGTCCGAAGGCAGATTCATCTTGGCGAGAAATCTTTCTCGGGACTAGTCTGACGTGAATCTCTCGAAGTGTATCGAATTTCGTGCGTTCACCAAACGGCGCGGTGTCAAGAAATAATTGGAAGGATTGAACGAACGTAGTTCTTCGCGATTAATCCTCAAGATTTCAGCGTCCTTCAGATAATATTGACCATGTCAGAGTAGAGGCTTTGTCCTTCGGAGATCATACATAGCCTTCGGTTGCTTCTTGAATGCAGACTTTTTTTCTCTAGGAGAAAAAAACATGTTATGACATGTACAAAAATATTTGATACTTCTGCTGTTGAAACGTCATTTTTGCAGCGCAGTTTTGTACCTGGTTTGTCCAATTATTGCAATGTGCGGAGCCAGCCGTAATCCGAAGGCGCAAACTCGACTATATAGGATTTCGACAGCGTATCGCGGAAGTATCCCCGAGGTATCGAGATATGTAAGAGATTGTGCAGAACCGGGAGCGTGTGCTCTACCTCCGCTCGCTCTCTTCCTCACGACCTCGTGCGCACGCGATTGTACAGTTTCGAAAGAATGGAAGTCCGCGTCGCGGAGGTCGATGAAGAAAAAAAATCACTGCGGTCTCTCCGACGATTTTCTATTACGCGTTACGAGTATTGACGCAACTCCGCGACGTAGCAAAAAAAGGTAGAAGGGACGATTTCTACGCTTCGCGCGGGGTTAAAAAGCGGTCGCCGTTCGCGTTTTACTGCGTTCCAGACCGGCACGAATTTAGATTAAGCTAGATTACGTCAAATTAAGAGCGCGAGCTCGTTAATTGCAGTTTGATGTACAAATGAAAAAGTACGAGTTTGAAAAAAGGTTGCGTTCATTTTATCTTGTCATTCACTCATTTAATATAATTGTTCCAATTTTACCATTAATATGCTTGATATTTACGTTCACTAAGCGTATAAATGTTTATAAAAATGCAAGATTTGAGCTTAGCAACTTCGCGCGTTACAATGTCCTAATTGCCAACTTTAAGCGCTTTTCATTCACATCACTGACACGAATGCTTGCTAATAATTTAGGAGAGATGCGTATGAACGTCTGACAAGAGTCAATTTCTTCACATATATGAAACGCTAAACTTAATTACATACCTACCAATTTGCGCTTGTCGAGATCGCGTTGCGAATTAATGGAAAACGCATGAGACACCGTTACGACACTGCGAACGTCTCGACGCGCCGTTTTCGCGAGGCGCATAATTGGGATGCTCCGTTAACTTCCATTAATTTTCGTCGCAGCGACGCTTTCCGCCGTCATTAAATGAACCTCGTCCCTGTCTCTGTCGCTTCATTTTCACAATCCTTTCTCGTAGATCGTCGCAAAATAGACTGACAATATTTTATACCCGACTAGCAATCTTCCCACGATCATCTTTCTCGATATGTACTTTCCATGGTACGTGATGGATGCTCCTTGCGTCGCTGATCTATATGTAAGATATCTCGGGTCTGTCGATAGTAATCTTCCTTCTGAAAGTTTTCAAATAATTTAATAGTTTTATTCGATTGTTTTGAATATTACTTAAAAATTCTTAAAATTTTGAAATTATCTCATCCTTGATGAAAAAAATGTTTATGCATACATGTATCACATTTTCATGAATTTTTTATATTTAAAATTTTTAAGATTTCTAAAAAAATATCATAAGTACTCTTAGATTTTGTAAGTTTTCAGAAATTATAAAATTCACATATATAAATTCTCGAAAAAAATGTGGACTTTCATATATCACTTAAAAAATTTCAATATATTCATATAAAAAATTGAAAAAATTATCTAAAAATTATATAAAGAAATATTTTCATTAGAATTTATCGAATATCTTCTGATCATAGGCGAGTTTTTCATTCATCGATTAATCAATCGTGTTATGTGCAAATATAATTTTTACAGAGCAAAGTTGCATTTGCATAATGTGAATGATTAATTAATGAATTGAAAAATTTGCTTACGATAAAATGATATTCGATAGATAAACCTTGGTGAAAATTTTTCTTCATATAATTTTTCAGAATTTGTGTATTATTTTACAACTTTTTAGAAAATCTTTTAGATTTCGTATACTTTTTATAATTTCTGAAAAAAATTTACAAAATTTAAAGAAATTTGAAATATTCTTTTTAATAATTAATAATTTATTTTATGCTTCAAAACTCGTCTCAGTTATCAATTTTCCGACTGTATTTATTGCAGTATCTATGCTAATATTCATCGATGTCAAATACGCGAATTATTAAAGGAGCACATTGTAATTATGTTCGATGTAATCGCAGAAAAAACGTAATGTGCCATGTACTTCTGCAATGCGCGCGTTTTACGCAATCGCGTGTCGTCCACCGTATCGGAATTCGAAAATGTGTCATGGAATTTCGATCTGCGATCGTGAAATCGTTGGTATGCTTATCGATCAAAGCGGAGAGAGAGAGAAAGCATTATTTATTGTTTGCTCCGCGATATAATCCCTTTAGGCGAGAGAAAGAGGGATCTGTCACGGGATATCTGCCGCGATCTTTCTCTCGATTGCTCCTCTCTCGTTGGAGAAGCGAGTGAATGGATACCTCGGCTCTCGGTAGCCGGAGCCTTCCCGCGAGGTTAGCCATGCAAAAAGAAAATATAGTTCAGGCCGTCGGATAAAGAGCCGATTGCATAATAATAAAGTAAGGCACGTCTCTCTCCGTTTTACGAAGCGGCGTAGCTCCTTTTCGCCGTCATTGTTGACCTTTGGAAAGCATCAGGCGCATATATAAGCGCGTGTACCCTGAGGGGTGCAGCCGTCGTGGTGTGGCGGGCCTTGTAATGTGGTCGAATATGAATGCAACTCTAAAGTCGGATCAGATCTGGAACGAGCAGACAAACGAGCGTGAACGAGCGCGAATGAACGAATAAATTTGCTGTAATGCGCGCAAGTCTGGATGATGCAGATACATCGATACAAATACATTCCAACTTTTATGAAATGATTAATAGCAAAGTTAAAAATATCTTTCGCTCTGACAAAGACAAGTGCCGCTGATTAACAATTGCTTTGTAAGCGTGTACGACAGCTCATTGGAATTTCTCTAGCAATAGTGCTACATTAAGGAACGGCCGATCGATTGATCGAGCGAAGACGCCTTTTAACTTTTAACCACAAAGCAATTATATCGTATTGACGTGAGGCATGCTGTAATCACAACGACGACTAATTAACTATTCGTACCGCACTTTCGATATCTCCATCAATACAGAACTTTCGCCACAATCATTAGCAAATAGCTCGCTGTGAAGACTTCATTCATTGCAAACCGGTTCCGCGATTGCTGGATGATCCGGAAAATTGGCATTAAATTGAGACGCAATACAAGTGAGGGAACAGTGATATAATCGTATCAGTTGTGAGCCAATCTAATTGTTTTGCTTTATAATGTGCTATGAGCCGCTTTCTCGCTATCTGAAATAAATTAAGTCTGATGTAAAAACATCTAACGATTTAAGAAGATGCAGCGATATAAATGATTAACCTTTTAGCTAAGGGTGAACTGAATACGGAGCTGTACCTACCGCCGTATTTCACCTTGAATTTCTTAAAAGAAAGCATAAAAAGCCATATTGATATATTTATGCGACTCGATGTAAAACGGACGAAAATATTCGAGCATCCTCCTGTTTCGTTTTGACTAACAGCTCCGTGAAGTTAGCTGCACGCGCGCGGCGACACGAAGTTGCCGCGGCGATGCGATTCAAGCGCCATCTTCACGCAGTACGTGGAACTCGCAAGACGATGCGCTCGTTGAGCGATTCAAATCCCGTCGAGACGCAAGACGCAAGGAGAACGACAGTTCGCGGAAACCGTTATTATGAAGCGTCGTTGACGCCTCGCCGTTCGTCGTGGCTCGTCTCTTCCGCGCGGACCAGCCGGGATCGCCGAGAAATGGCGGAGGACGAGGAAGCGGAGTGTTCCAACAACGCACGGCTGTTCCAAATTGCCATCTCCAACAGCCTAAAGAACATAGCAGAGTCTGTGAGGTGAGCAACGCTGGCCTGCACGCGCGCGCGTTTTCTGCTCACTTCGCGCGCAATTTCTTGCGTCTACCTTAACCTCTTCTATCTGTTGCCATTCGCGTGTTTTTTCTTCCTTTTAGAAACCGATTCATTGAATTAAGCGATGAATCCACGTCATTGATATTTTTGGCGGTATCGCCACAAGTTTTTTGTTTTTCTAAAGGAAAAAGATACTCCGAAGATTGAGGTTTCTTTGTTGCTTTTGTGCGTATATGTGTATGATTGTTGTACATCTACCTTTTTTTTTTGAACCGAGAGGCAACGGTCTCGTCTTCACGTCTCTTTGCAGTTTCAGAATCTAGCTTCGTAGAAAAATCACGATTCGTACACGCCCACGCAATAACAGTATCGCTCTCAGAAGTATGTCAAGTGCGTCACGTGGCCAAGAAGATATCTCTCAGATCTAAATATCTCGGATACGGCTTCAGGATTTTCTATTGTTCTAATACTCTTTTTTTTTTTAGCGAAAATGCTAGCAGGATAATTATTCCGGAATTTTTAATGTTACCAAATAATAGAACAAACGCAAAAAATATGGAAAGGATATCATCTTTTGAGATGTCCTGTATCATAATGAATTCTCTACACCTTTCAATCAGTGCACACACATGAGTAAAGTATTTGTAATTTTAGGTAATTTCTTCAAATTATGAATTACCAATTGCAAAACTTAAAACTTGTCATACCCTAATGTTTAAAATTATTTTAATTAAAAGATTAATTATTAATTAAAAATTTTTTTTTATTTTACATAAATAACGATTTGCAGAAAATGGACTAGGAAAACGAAATAATATCAGTTTTAAGTTTTCCAAATGGCAGTTTATAAATTTTTAATTAGGCAATTCTTTTAAGTTAATCAGAATTGAGACATAGTCCTTATTTTAAAATATTGTATAATAATTAAATTCATGTCGAAAGATGCAAATGAAAGTTACATTTTCGTAATATCTAAAATTCGAAATTGTGTTTTAGATAAATAAATATAATGGTCACATCTTGCAAAACACCATTTGGTATGCGTAGCGATCTGTCTTTCATGAGAAGCCGATTCGTGATTTATCTCTGTAGCGAGAGGAGTCAAGATGGCAAGCGGTGTGTGTATACGTGTGGAAGGGATCGGCATCGTCAGTGACCTAAACGCCACTCGGTGTTACTCGATGTCATTGGCCTCCGCGGTTCGCATGTTAATTCCTGGTTCGCCGTGGCCACTCACATGGCCGTCGTATGTTTGCGTCGAACTGCGAGCCGCGACCGTCGTCGGAGCCGTCGTAGCGATCTGCTAAATCGGCAATCCCTCTCTCAGCGTCGACGCTTCCAGGAAGGCCTCCTTCGCGCGGATCCACCATGCGCACCAGTTGACCTTCAAGGAATTCCACGAAGCGTTCGGGGAAACAAAGGCCTCCTGCCACGGTGACCGGCGCGGGGGCGATGGTCATTCGTGTGCCGCGTGTCGCGGGAATCGTACACGCACGCACGAACGCGATTCCGTAGAACAGGCAGTTGATTCTTTCGTTATATTCGAATTCTGCAGATCTTGAATTTGTTTTCGATAGTGATCGTTATCATCGTTTTTTTTTTAAGTCTTAGCGTTACAAAATTATAGATTTTTTAATACAAAATTTAATCTTATATTTGTCTTTAACCTGATTTTGTACGCGTGATTTCAAAGAAAATGTGAGTGCATCAATTGATTTAGGTAAGCGATTGGATCTGCTGGACTATCGGAAACGGAAGCGTGCTTAGTTAGGTCTGGACTAATGCAAATATGTAGCATTGATTTCAAATTGCACCAGTCCCGGCCTGATTGAGCATGCGAGAAACAACGTTGTCTCTCTCTCTCTCTCTGACAATACGAATATTCTGGGTAAGTCTAATACAGAATAGCTGTATTTTTATGTAGGTAGCATGACACGCGAATGTTGAAATAAACATAATACGCCTTGGTTTTTAAAAAGCATCGGAAGCTGAGTAAAGAGATTGGATCTTCCTATTGTATGCTTATTGTAACATGGCAACAAGTCGATTAGAAACCGTTCAGATTCCCGTCCTCTGTGATTGAAGATGCCGCTGCTCTTTGTCTGATGTCGGGACAAAGAAAAAAATTTGATCACTGGCGATAGTCGTCACGTACTAACTACGATGCGTCGTACACGAGGGAACGCACATCCGGTCGTGCGTTGGAAAGCCGTCGGAGTAAGGGCACATCCCAGATAACACGCATGTCTAAAAGACGTCAGAAAGATAAAGATTTCTTTTAGACATGTTTGTTATCTGGGGTGTGTTTCTTTTCTTATACTTGTATCGTGTATACTTGTATGTGTGTGCCACGCGTTGAGATCGATAAAACGCCTTTCTGCGAAACGAGATAGAGTAAATAATTGTCAGGCAGCAATGTGTCGGAAATTATATTTCCGGATATCGTTAATCTTAAGATAAGACTACGTTTATTTTGAAACACTATTATTACGCAAACTACTGATTTAGCAGTGGTGCAGTATTTGTTTCGCTTATTAATAAATTTATTTTAAAATTACTAATTTATTTTATCATGCTTTTCCAGTGAGAACGAGTTCCTCGAGGTACTCACAATTCTCAAGTCAAAACCCAAGATCGCCCAAAAGCTACACAAAGCCATGATAAAGGAACTGTACGACAGCATGAATAATGATTTGAAGGATATAATGAAAGAAGGCAGTTTGGAGGAAACATTGTCTAAAATAGCCAAACTATCCGAGGAAAGCACAATACCTGCCAACGAGTACACGTGGTCAGTGATTAGATTCGCTAAAAAATCATTTCGTGATTGCTCAATGTAATTTCTTATTTGAGAATCATCGTCTGATTGTAGGCGTCCACCGGGGGATGTAATCTCGCATTTGAGATCGCTGGACGCGCACAAGATCAAAGAGGCGACCGAGGAATTGGAGAAATGGGTGAATGAGATGGAAAAGGAGAACGGAACTCTAATGAGGACAATCGCGGAAAGTAGAACGAGGATACGTGCCACGAACGACAACGTGATGAGAATTCTGGATTGTGCGCCAGTTATATTGCAACGATTAGAGAAGACGTGCGAACAGCTAACAACTTGTCTTAAAACGATCGAAAATGAATGAGATGTATCTTGGAGGCACGCTGTACATAATGTATATAACGTATTTCTATTATAAAAATATTTTTCTAATTAAATTAAACAATATTTTTAATTAAAAATAATAAACATTGAAAATTATTTATTAATTATATTACATATATCTTATATATATGTGTGACATTTATGTAAACATATTAGTATTTTAAATATTTATAATATAAAAAAATATTTCCTTTATATGAAAAGTTTTATTGCATCATATCGTCAAAAAAAACACTGTCGCTTTCATTTATTTCCTGGTGTCTCAAAACAGTGTCTATCCGTTTCTTTATATCTGACGAAATGGGTACAGCGCTCTCGGATATCTCCTTCAATTTTCGAAGCTGTGTGACATTTGTTTTCTATAAAACGATGAAAGATCTTTATAACACTTGTAAATGTTTTTATGATTAACCCTAGAGTGCGCTATTCATATTATTTCGGCATTAATACTATTCGGTGTAAATTCATCCAGTAATTAAGAATTTTGTTTTAAATTTGTTTAATTTTATAGATTGCAAGATGTTAGAACAACATTATTTTTAACTTATTAAATAAGATCTTATTATATTAAAAAGAAAATTATTAAATATTTTAAAAATAACACATCAGCGCGAATTTCAATTGTAAAAATAAAATTAATTTATTGTAGAAACATCGAACGTTTCGACGCTCTTTATCGAAACGTTCGTTCTCCCGAGGGACGAAGTAAATTGGCAGAATGTATGTATTTTTTGTATCGCTGAAGAAGACTCCAAAGAAAATCGAAACGTTTAATGTTTCTACAATAAATTAATTTTATTTTTACAATTAGAATCTGCGCTCTTACAATCGTGACAATTACTCTTATTGGCCGTGTTTTATTTGTGTTATTTTTGAATTTTGAGAGAATTCATTATATATCATGTTTTTTAAGTATTTTAAACTATTAACATTTTAACAAAATTATACTAAACTTGAATTAGCACCTGGATGAAAATTCACCTACGGTAGCACTCTAGAGCTAATTGGGCCAATGATGAAATATACTTCTTGTTCCGTGATCATGGCCTTTACGCGAGCGAGCTTCTTCCCATCATCATCCAATTTTTTTCGCATTTGCAAGAGCTCTTTCATCAGTTTCTTCCGTAGTGTCGCTAGCTCGCTTATCTTTGCACGAATCGTCTCATTTGGATCTTGGTAACCACCCGATCTCTCTACGCACGCCTTGTAGTTGAGATGTAAATTCCTGAAACCCTCATGAAGATTCTCTTCCTCCGACCGCACATTATCCAGCACAAACCGCGCTTTCCGCTGCAGTTGCCTCACGTCGCAAATCTCTGTCTCTATGTTCTCGTACCTGTCGCGGCAGCTTCGTAACGTCGGCTTGTTACAATCGATCTCCCTTTCAATTTGATTGAGTTTGCTGTTGATGAGATCGATGCTGTCGTTCATTGCGCCGATTTCGCTGGATGCTGCGTAAACAATAATTCGCATTCAGAACGTGCTTATAAAGATGTCGACGCACTATTAAATCGTTCTTTTCTTTTATTTTATGTATAATTAATGATAAAGATAGAATGATTTAATAGCATAATAATATCTTTATAACTTTTGAGGCAACGTTTCTATTCAATTAAATTTTTTTTTTATCAGAATAAATTTTCGATCCCAGACAGCGCATAATATTTATAAAATAGATATAAGATTTATAAAATATTTACAAAATTATTATATTTTTTAAAAATATCTAAAATATTTATATATATAAAAAATAATAAATATCTTGTAAATATTAATTATAAATATTGTGTGTTGTCTAGGGTAGCATTTAAATTAAAATAAAATTTTGTAAAATTGTATAAAAATTGAAGATAATTGAAAAAAAATAGTAAATGGACAAGGCAATAAAGCGGATCATTTTTTAAACTTTTGTAGCACTTTTCATTTACGAAAAATATTTCAAATTGTAAAGCTTTGCGAAAAAATAGATTGGCGACGATTACCAGCTGCGTGTTGATCAATAGACTCCTCGAAGTATCGATTAAATTTATCATTATCCATTTTTTCAACGTTATAAATCGTTGATCAGTGATTTTCGAAAAATTTAGTTATTCGACAATATAACGTTCGCACGCAATGTTGAGAAGATCGATCCTGCGGGCAATTGCAAATTGCATAGTGATTTTACCGTACGCTAACGCCCTCAGAAATATAGCGGCCAAAGTAGGAAGCAGAGAGCTAAGTGGACGGTAATGTAATGGAAGTACAACTATCGCGCGTTCTGATGCTTTGACATTAGAAATTACGTCAGGTATAATTTGTTTCACGACTTACTCTTTCAATTATCTTTAATATGCATTATAAATAATTATGTAAAGAGATATTGCATAATGAGTATAAATTTCATACAAGTTATTCCGACTTTAGATCGATCATGAAATTTCACATGGAACTTTCCACGTTTCGTACATGAATAAGCAGTCTTCTGTCAATGCAATATTTTATTAAAACAAGAATTACATTGATGAAAGAAAGATTATACATGTGTTGAATGTGAAAAGTTTAACAATACGTGAAATTACATGATCGATGAGTCGCTTATTTGTGCATATATGCGCGTGACGTAATTATCGCGCTGAAGTTTGCCGCCTCGCGCATCTCGACTCTCGATGTTGCGATTCTCGAATCTTTTTAGTATCGAAGGTAACGGAATGTGCCTCTTGCCCGACCGCAATGGTCGAGTTTGCGTCGCTCCGTGTTTCTTGCGACCGTTTGTCATCTCGGAAGTAAACATCGCGAGTGAAAACAAGTTGTGTTTCGCGAGGTGTTGACATCCGTTGCAACCTGTAATCTACTGGGCACCGTATACGATCGTCACGATATCACGATTTCGGAATTCACCTCGGTAGACCAGGAGAAATTGGAATCGTCCTACATGTTACTTTTCCGAGGTGCTCGCCAGGTACGTGCAAACGCATCGTTCTATCAATTAATTGTGTTTTTTCCGAGAATTCATTATCATTTCGACCGCTACTGAACAATTTCTGATATTTATTGCGATTATTTCAAGCAGTGATCGTTGTTTCTCCCGCATCTATTTTCCGCCTTTCCTCCGCCAGCATTAAAACAAGCATTGGATTCGTCTCGCGTTAAATCCGACCAGCGCAATCTGAAACGAACGCGATCCGAATTATCCCGCGACTTACAATTAGCATTTTGCCGATAACGGCGCCGGGCCGCCGGCCAGTCGGATAGAAAGGCGGGCGAGCAACATGGCGTCCATCATGGCGGAGCACGGAGCGTTTCCCGCGTAAAACAGCGCCGCCCCGCGCCTCGCCAATGACTC
>QKQZ01052699.1:0-11226 GCA_003595255.1 Solenopsis fugax
GGGAGGGGGTGGGCTCACGGTGGCAGAACCCTCGCTGCTAAATGTAAATGTCCGGCATTTGTTACTTCGCCTGTATGACCCGCTGCTGTTTGTTTGTATCTGCGGTACGGGAGCAGCGCAGTGGTGGTCCCGGAGACGCAAGGGGAGAATAGAGAAAGCGGTGAAAGAGCAAGCACCACCAACGCGGCGTAGCGCTATTCGGCGCGGTTTTTGCCCCTGCTTTTGGTGCATGTCCCTTTTTTTTAATTTTGGCCTTCTCTGTACCCTTTCCTCCTCTGCGCCGACGCTCTGCGTAAGCCACCGCTTGGGCACACGCTCATTTGTAAAATTTTATGATGCCCCCCCCCCTCCCCCGCTGTGCCTTGTATCCATTATGTTGTATCCATTACGAACCGTGCGGCTGTTCCTTTTTACGAATTTCGTTTTAATTACTGGCTCGTCCAGCCGGCATAGCCTTCGGGGTGCACACGCGATCGCGCGGGGGTAAGCTCTAAACGACTTTACACATCGATCTGAGAATATTCCCGTGTATTGAAATCACGAAAAATTGCACGGTATACCTCGCGGGTGAAACCGGTGATTGCGATTTTCTCTGGCCCATCGTTAAGCTCGTGCGAGATAGGGCGCGATAAACGGCGAACGGATGGAAGGTCGGGACAGGGACATTAAAAATACAAAGGCTTGTAAAATTTACTCGACCGGTCAAAAGTGCGCGATATTAACGAATCTCGAGTGCGATTAGTTTGATATTATTAAAATCAAGGTGGAAGTGATTTAATCCACAGGCATAACGCATTAAAATTTTAAACAAAAATACAAAAATTTACTGTCACTTGATAATAAATTTTTGAAATAATTTCTAATAGATTTAATAACAAATTTATAATAAAATATTAGATTAATGCGTGATAAATTTAAGTAGTTTTTCTGTAAATTTATATTTTTCTTTGAATCAAAAATTGCTTTTTTAATAAACGCTTATTTTTTTTATGTTCTTTAAATGGTTATTTTTGCGCTAATATAAAAATTACTTGCACAAAATTTATAGTAAATAAAACTGATATAATTATTTGCTTTTCGTATATCTACTTGATAAATTTTATTAATACATATGCAGTATAGAATACAAAACGTGACAAAAATAATAAATAGCGCAAATTTTCTCACGTATATACTTTTCGGAACTTCATATTTTAATCAAGTACAATTAATAAATAAATAAATTATATGTATAAGAATTCATTATTGATAATGTAATTTGTTAGCTTTTATACAATTTTTTAAATGAAATGTCCTGTATTGATACATTAAAGATATTAATTTCAATTTCCGTCAATGAATCAATAATTTCGATGTCTTAATGAACTTGTAATTTAAAGTGATTGATTTCTATGTAAGAGTTGATTGTTCATTAATTCAAAGTTTTTAAACGCGAGAGAATAACCTTGAACATCTATCCTCACCCCGCAATACGACCGAGTTTATTTCGACAATAGACGGCAGCTTGAGCTAATAATATTCCTCCCTCTGGGCAAATAGAGCGGAGTTTGAAATCAGAAACGCGAAGGGTTGTCTCGCGCCCCGACTTTTTTTTTTTCTTTTTTACCTTTCCCCTGCCCCGCGCGAGTTTTGTTAGTCTCTTTAACTCGGCAAGAAGAGAGCATTGTGCAGAAAACTTCCACGCGATGCGTCGGGCCGCGTCGCCGACTGCCATACTTGTGTGAGACCGCCACTCTTTTGATATTTCAACGTAGTAGACGAGTGGCGTGTCGTAATGAAATCATCTCCAGTGCTTTGATCTTCTCCCCGTGCGGCACACCCCCTGGCCATCGCCGGCAACCTCCGCGTCGCTTTCCCTTGAAAACGCGAGGCCGTTTCCGCCACCCATCGCGAATGTCCCACTCATCCGGCATCCGGCTCTACCACCCTTCATTCGCGTCCCCACGCAGACAGGTAGGCAGGCAAGGCACACGGCCCACTCCAACCTTACACACCCCCGTAATGAGTTTCTTCTGCATTTCTTCTGTCTGCAACGCATTTCTATCATACAAAAAGCATTTTTTTCTAATTATGACAAGTGTTCTAATTATGGCAACCGGTTATCATTTGTCGGATGTGCCCTTATACTCTTTTTATCACGTTTGCTAGCCAACTTATAATTATCTTTTCGCACGATGTTTCTCGCACAATGTTTTCGGTGCTAACGGAACTTAAAGCGTGAAGTAAGCGTTACAACGTAAAAAGAATTCGTACGCGGTGCGATATTGCGCGGCAATCGTGAGGTACTTTCTTTGCGCGAAAAACGACGATAGATGGTGACGATGATGGATGTCGGAGCTGTTGCGTCGGAGGCAACACGGAGGACATGAGACGATGAAGTGGCGCGAATGAGTCGCCTTTTTCTTTGGTGTGATATGGATAGGAAGAACCCTCGATAGCGCTCAGTACTTGTCTTTCAGTTTAACACTTCGTGGACACGAGATATCACATTGAATCATAACACTATGGGATGATATAACTGTACATTTGTGATCATATATGAGAAAAGAAACTCAAGAGAAAACAACTAGATTAAAAAATAATACGCACAGCCCATATTTCATCTTTTCTGTACGGCAAAACGTATGAACGATGAAAATGCTACTTGAAAATCAAATCGGGAAACAATTCGATAGCAACAATAACAGGAGAATTTCGTAATCATTACACTATAACTTTTTTAAAACTTTATTTCTACAACATTTTTTCCTCTAAAAGTTTTTTGTTCATCAATTTGAATAAAAGCAAATTACGAAAATAATGTAAATTAATGTAAAACAGATTAATGTTGCATTCTTTTTTGAATATAGTTATAATAAAATAATGTTTTTAAATATTTTAAATAAAAAACATGCAGAATTATTCAAACATTCTGCAGTTATTCTACTTGTGCCGCCGAATTATTATCCGATAATTACAACTACTATTTAAAGAAAGTTTGCTGCGTTATAATTTCCTAATTATTTTTTAGCTTACACTAGCATAACAGAATGATTATATGAGACACAATAGTTTAATTAATACTTAATTTATATAACTCAAGTTTTATATAATTTAAATAAGAGTTCAATAATCACTTCATTAAAGTTCTATACTGAAATCAGTTAATTCGCATACGTAAACTCTGTTCTGGCTCTCATTGGCATCTTAGTGTATATTTATTGAATTTAGATCTTGGAATCTTTGATCAAATTACAAAATTATTATCAAACATTAATTATTTAGCAATTTATATTGTTTAATGATTATTGCAACTCTTATTGTTATTTTATTCGAAAACAGAATTTTAATAATCATTTTGTATTTTATAAAAGAAGGAAAGAGAACAATAGAGATCTAAGAGAAGGCTTGATTAAAATGTGCTAAAAGAGATTGTTTACGCAAGCGAGGAAAAAGCGACAATACATAAAGAGGAATAACGCAAAGCACTATTTACTATAGTGGATAGTGACGATGATCGATACGCGGATAAGCTCGTTGACGAAGGCGCCAAGAAGCATAGAGGTGGAAAAGGGACGGGAAGCTTGTTCTTTGTATGAGAGAACCATGACCGTGGCGGCTATATAAGGTGTATCGAGCAACAAGGACTAACGGCCTTTAATTAATAAAGTTACGCGAACAACTCTCAAAGTCTTCCTGCCTCCCGTTCCCACCCACTAGCAGCTATTTCCTTCGCTTTAGAAATTCTGGTATTTTCCCCCACTTCCCCTCGTTGCTCTTCGTACTTCGCATCTTTCGTAAGCCTACCTGCGAAGTTGTAACCCTTTATTGGATGAGAAAGCGCCTTCCGCTTATTTTACAGAGATACCTCCTCACGAATTTTGCTTCAATAGCGATAATTATGTTCACATTTTTTAAATATAATATTGTTTTACAGTATTTTTATAATATTTTATTAATTTTGTCAATTTAGATCTGTCTTTTAATCTTATTTATATTTCTTTACATAATGAAAATAATAGAGATCATAGAGTGACTAGAAAGAATAGCCTCGCGTGAAGCACGAAATGACGATGGATATTGTGTCATGTAGAGACATTTCGTAAGAAATTTATAAGACGTTTATAAGATATTAGATATTAGAAATTTATAAGATTAGATATTAGAAACTTATAAGATGTTTATAAGATATTAGATATTATTAAATTATTAAAAATTTATAAGATATATTTATCTAATAAATTACACCTCAATAAAAGATAATGCTATCACATTATGATTAAATATTGATGGTAGGCATATTTGGCAACAGGTGTTATCGCATTTTTTCTTATGTATTATTATAGAAGAATATAACAGTATTACTTCTAATTATTTTTTTTTATCTGGATAAAAATAAAATTACAGAGCCGTATATATAATTCTTAATTAAACATGAATTGATTTCTTGGATTAATTAGATTTTAATTAAACATTTCTTTGATTGATTTCTTTAATTAATTGCATTTAAATTAGTGAAATTGTAGAAACTTTGAAACAGGATCATCAACATTTGTAGAATCAAAAATAACTGTATTTAAAAAAAGTAAAACAGAAAGGTGATTTAATATATTTTAAGATTAGCAATTTATTTATTCTAACAATATATATACTTCACAAAAAATTTTGCATAAACTAATCCTTTTAACTTGAATAAAAATCATGTCTACGTTGAAAGTTAACATTTCATCTTTTGAGCACATTCAGCTATTCTAGCTTATAGAAATTTATACGTGCAGTTCAAGAAGCGGTGTACACAGAACGTGAACACACATTTTACAGTCACGTGTAGACACTCCGAATTTGTAATACATACGGATGTCGTGGCTCGCGCATATATAACACCATATATACAACAGAGTATACATTACCGTTATGTAAATTACATAGTACATATACACATATGTAATGCGTAAACGTTGCTCGTAATAGTGCACGTGTGTCGGCCTTCGCTACGTATATTAAGTCAGCGACATTTTCACGTGCATTACACGACGTGTACTTATATGCGGCATAATGGAAATAGATGTATAGTATATTCAACGTAATATACATAGAGTGACGTAAGAGTCACTTCACACATCGTTTATTGATCAAACGTTTCGCATAGCGTACATTAAATACATGTAAACGTTTTCATTGATTTAGGGTCTATCAATCTTTCACCACATAATCTCATAACGAGATTTTTCTTCAAACATAAAAAGTTTCCTTTCATGATGCGTGTTTTCTTTAAAGCTGAACATTTTGTATTTTCTCTAATGATAGACTCGTAAAAATTGGTACATTTTTAATTGATATTTTAAGGAAACATATGTGTTTTTCTATTTATGAAATAGATAACAATGAAAGACTAAATTTTTTAATTTTTTGATGATTAATCAATATTTTATATATAAATCAATATTTTTTTCACAAAGGAAGTTGTATCACGTAGAAATTCTCTGGTCTAGCGCATTATAATTGATAACATGCGCGATACATATTTTCTCCTCATTGGCGTGTCGGCGCCAAGAACGGAAAGGGTTGAAGATCTTTCCAAACTGTACTACAGCTACAGGGACTACACGGAGACGAACCCCCGGAAAAGGAAGCACCACCCGTGGATTGCCAGACTTCAAGAATTAAACCGCGTTCCCGCTGCCAACACCGTGACGTCTTGCTCGTACTATGGCGCATCGGCCGCCGTACTTCTCGGGAGAATCTTCCGGCAAGTTATGGCTTGCTAAAGAAAATTGACTTGAATCTACGCCAGGATAATAAAAACGCATGGCTACGAGGAAGCGTAGGCGAGAAAAATGAAGAAACAATCCCGACACCATAGGCGATACCAGTAAGGAAGAGGTCGTTCAGGTCCACAGAACGGCCAGAAGGGAAATTCTCCTCGTTATATAGATTATAGATCGTGGCTGTCGGCCTCGATGTTAATAAATATCTATTAGTGAGCTTCGAAACTTGTATCGCGATACCGATATTATGAGCGATATTAAATGTGACATAGATATTGCGTTATTTTCTTCGGACCATTACGCTTCGTCCGTTTTAAGCTTGCTACGCATTTACTGTGCTTATACTGATACTCGTATCTCTCAATTTTTAAATATTATGTATGAAATTTCGAAGAAATTTTTGTGCACAAATATGGAATATATCGTATTTGATATTTTAAATTTAATTGATATTAATAGACAGATAGAATTTGATTATAAGTTAGATGGATATATCACATTTAAATTATTGTATTTTATCTTTATAAAATAAACTAAAATTTTGTGTAATTTGAAATTTTTTATATTCCATTTATTCTTGGATGGAACAATATTGTATCAAGAAGAATAGAGTAAATTTCCATCCAAGAATAGATGGAATACAAAAAAATTTTAATTATACAAAATTTTAGTTTATTTTATACAGATTATATCAGTTTTAATTAAATGAAAGATGATATTAAAATTAAGAGATGCAGTTGTACGTGTGTACACATGGTAATTATTATATGACTTCTTATTTGATTATTTTTTTAATACTGTTTTATTTATTAATTACTTTTAAGTGGAAAAACTTATATTTTTAATTTGAGTTATGGAATAAAACTGTAATAATGCAATGATAAATAACGTTGATATTGAGTCGATTAATATTGAGAGTCATCTAATGTATCTTTTATTATTGCTATCATTATTACTATGTCATTCTAGCGGTACTATTTTACAAATTATTCAATTAATTTTGCCATTATTTAGATACGATAGTATAATATAATATATTAAGATTATCAGCAAAAGATTGAATGCGTTTCATTGCATTAGAAAACTAAGTGGGAGTTTTATAAAGTCAAGCATACATTTTACTCGATTAACTTGGACCTGTTTATGTGCAGATAATCATGTTGTACATGATAATCAGCCATGATTTCCATATCTATATAATAACGTGCTATTATAATAACACTTTTCCTAACACAACATATATGCGTGTTTAACATAATTAACACATATAGGAGCGAAATTCAACAGTACGATTATTATTATGATTTGCAGTGGTAGCCATTTACAAAACATATTCCCCAAACAAGTCGATGTTCTCCGATAGTTTCGGAATATTCCTTTTGCATATAGACACGTCAAGCAATCGAATGATCTTTTACCTTATTCGGTGTCGTTGCTTGTTGCTGCGGTGAACAGCTGGTGCTGTGTATAGTCGGCTGATTGGTTGTCACCGGTACGATGCCCTGATGATTCAGATGGCTCAGCTGATTCAACTGGGTGAGCTGCTGCGGTTGCTGCACCGGATTCTGGGTGTTGGCCTGCAGCTGTTGATGCGACTGATGCGCAGGATGAGTCGTCTGATGATGCGTCGCAGGGAAGGTGGGTACCGTGAACGGGACGAACAGCATCGGGCTGCCGAGGATGTGCGCACCACCTCCACCCAATGCCCCCGTCTCCTCCCTACACCTTTTTCGTGCGTTTTTTGTTTTGGGTAACTTTCTTTACTCCATCAACCGTGTTTTTGTTTATTATTATTATTTTTTTCTTAATTTCGGCGTGCTACTACGTGTATATCGTTATTTTTATTATATTATTACTTTTGTCAAGTATTGCCGACGACGATGACGAGCAGAGTAGGAGCGTAGCACTAGTAGTGGTAGTAGTGGTAGTAGAGGTAGAAGTAGTGGTAGTGGTACTAGTAGTGGTAGTAGTAGGGGGTAGTAATACGTGTCGAAGTGAAGCTACAATGTATGTTTAATGATTTATCATTACCTGCACTCCTGCCCCAGCCCCTGGTGCTGGGGGTGGGCGTAGGGGGCGGCTCGGACGGAGGTGGTGGACGCCACCCTCGCTACCCTCAGCGATAGACCGCCCCGCTGGCTGGTAAGCTGGACCGAAGTTGGCTGGTGATTGTTATGCACGCAGCAACAGGCACGGCAGCCGATTGGCTGTTGCTGATTCGGGATAGCCTGGAGATGATGAGTTAGGGGGCCCCTGGGCCCCGTGGAGGAGGGAGAACACGGGTACACCCCAACCAGGCAACCCACCACCGCAGCCCCGGGGCCCGGTGCGCTTGGTGCCAAGGCGCCTGTGGACGAGGCCACCCCAAGCTCGCTGGCCCTCCGGCAACCACTGCACCACTGCACCCACCCTCCTTGCTGAGGGGCTTGTTGATACGTCCTGTTGACGTCGATCGTTGATCCGGGCTGAACAACTTCAACTTGGGCCTCTTTAAACTCACGATTGCCTGCGGGCGGGATTTTGCTACTTTGTTGTTAACTTGGGGTGATCTACTCTGAACTTGCTCGTGACAAACGCTGACCCTTGATCTGTTCCAAATCTTCTCGGATCAAGCGATGACAATCAACAGAGAAAGCTTGAAGCGCTTCACTTCGACTTTACTTTTCAAATATGTATCACCGACACTCACGTGGAAAATTGCTTATTTTAAACAAATCGGTGGGAAATCACTATTTTCACTGCAGTCTCGTGGCGAAGGAAGATAAGTTTTAATAAATGAATTCAGCCGCCGATGTTTTCAGTTTTTAAACTTTGTTAACACTGATTATAACACTTCTGTTTACCACAGAACGATGCGATTGTGTTGAGAACTGCTTTCCACGTTTGTCACGATTTTCTAGAAAATGTTTTTGAGAAATATGCTAGATTTGATCGAATCTCGTCCCGGTGGAATGTGTTTACCGCATACTCTTGGCGCAGTCAACGCTCACTTCACCGCCACGTGGTCGACTTGGGAAATCTATATCAGTGAGAATGCCGGTATGGTTGTGGATCGCAAATATCTATTTTTCTGTATAATACGTCACCGCAATTAGAAAAGTCCGCAATATATTTTCTTGTCAAAAAATTCCCTTTTTCCTTTAAAGTGATGGACAAACCATCGCATTAGCAATAATTTAGTATTAAATTACGGACAATGGACTTCAATACTCAATCGTTATGTTGTTTGAAATGGTACAACTGAGCATGTTTCATTGCATTGTATAAACCGGCAAACTGACGATGTCTTCCTAACAGTCGGCAGAGCATGTGTTTCAGTCTCAGCTGCAGTCTCTAACGTAGCAATCTATTCGGGAGCCCTATGCCAGTTGATTCAGCAATATAAGTCATAAAATGTGTGTTCCCGCTTTATAATTGAAGATACTGCAGCATGTGTGTCTACCATACGTATCTTGCAACTTGCAATTTTATGTTATTCGTTATTAAAACTTATTAAAATCTTCCTGATGATGAACGGACTATGGTGAACAACACTCGCAGTCGTACGCGTCGCACGAAGGTTTTCGCTTACAAACGCGTAGCAATGAAAGACACGAGGTTCGCGGTACACGCACAATTGGAAGAACGCTAATCACTGATCGTTCAAATAGCACCTTCTTTTTTTCTTTCTTTCTAACGTTAAATATCTTTCAGGTATGACAGGTATGGATCATAGAAATCTGGTTAAACGTTATTGCCGCGCGAATGACATATGAAATAAAAAGCGCCGGTTACTTCCGATCTTTGTAAGAGGATTAACACTCTTAATTGCGGCGACTTTCTCTGCTTCCTTCACGGGTAAATCAAACAAAGCGGCTGGTCCTCGCGATCGTACAAATGAGGTTAAAGACACGACGGGTGGAAAAAGAGGGAACCTAACCCGTAATGTTGGAAGGTCGCTCGCCGACTGACTAGCACTTCCGCTCAGGCTGTTGTGCGATTCAGAGTGGGGGATGCTTCGTTGGGTTGTTGTGTGTAGGGGTTGGTGGCGGTGGGTCGACTCGTCGGTTGGTTGGTTGGGGTGGTTGTGTGTGCTTCGCTCTTGCTGTGCGCGGGAAACCAGGGGCTTTCAAGCCTCCAGGATTTGTACGGCCCGGCGAGGTAGCGACCAGTTTCACGTGGCTCGTACTAGCTTGAGTTCAACTACTTTCACCCTGCGTCTCGTTGTCAACGTCGCGCCCGAAGTTTTTATGAAATCTCAACGCCGTGAATTTTAAGTAACCCTCGCGCGCCGTAACTACGCAAATTCCCGGAATATCAAGCTGATGTTTATTTATATCGTTAATACGGAACTTGATAGCAACGAGGGTACATCTGTTCGTAAAGGCCACTTCTCACTTCTAAGACAAGATCTGGGAATTGGATAAACGTCGCTTGTGCGCTTAGAAATTTAATCGTGTTGCGGCGAGATATACGAGCGAGTAATCAAGACAAAAGGGTAGAACACGATTCGGTGAGTAAATCGATTAAACGATGAGAAGAAGTCGAGATGTACGAGAGACTGCGTGGGGTATCAGGTGCGCGCTTATCCTGTCAATCGAATTATCCAGAGATTGTCGCAGCTGCTTCAAAATATCCTTTTATCTCGATAGACACGAACCAGATATCAATCAGCGTTTCTTATTCAATTTCTAAGAATGTAAAATAAATCGTTCTTGATATACCGGGGGATTCTTCACCAGATATCTACGAAATTTATTTGAATATAATTTTTTAAATATAATTTTCCTGTCTCACGATAACAATGTTAAAATAATTCAAATTATTTTAGCGTGCTAAGTTAACGTTAACCAATAGGTTTCGAGTCGACAGTGTCACTAGAAATCTCACAAATCCTCGTATTCGTCGCTAGGCCATAAAAGATTCTCGGCCGTCGGGCACAAGCACTATTCTGCTGGCAGGATTTCAATTTGATGACGCGTAGGAAGGATTTCCGGAAGGATTTCACGTTGCCTTGCACTAAAATAATCACTTAAGCATACGCACTCGATGCACCTGTCACAATCGTCGATCAACTTGCCGTCACGCACTGCCGAAAAACGTCACTTTCGCGAACGCCTTTCCGTTTCGGAGCAAGGTCTTTCTCGAGCGGGCGCCGAAGAACGACGAGGGGGGCGCGTACCGGTTCGTAAACGTGGTTGTTTGTACGCGTGCGTCCTGATATAGTGTTGTGTTTATGCGACCGGCGATTGTATAAGTATTGGCGTGACGGTGAGGGAAAAGGTGTCACGGCGCGAGTTACAAGCGATGGACAAAAAAAATGATAATGGCGGATGAACAGGCGGATACGGGGTGGTAGTGTGTGACGCGGCGTCTCGTAGACTAGGGTGTAATGGACTATGGATTTGGTGGAGCGCTGGTCCTGCACGTAGGTAGGCAGCGTGGAGACAAGAACCCTGTATCGCAATGTATCGCGGTGGTGGTGGCGACGACGGCGGCG
>QKQZ01052706.1:0-48186 GCA_003595255.1 Solenopsis fugax
AATTTCGCCTATTTTTGGGAGTCAGAATAGGTTATCCTTTAATTTTGTGGACGAGTGTAGATTGCTCTCAATAAATAAATTATTACTTATAGTTATGTCTATCAATTAAAAATGGATAGATATAATTAATATTGTAGTTGTTTTTAGAACTAATGCCTAAATTAATTAAAATATGATCTAGTAATTAAGCAGGGATAATTTTTTCTTTAACTGCGATCTCTGCAATTATTCTGTAGATTAAAATCGCAAAATCGTCATAGGTTATTTTTGTGACCATTGCATTTATATAATTGTGTACATGAATTAATCGGATTATGGAATAGTAATCGCGATAATTTTTTCATTAGCCGCGGTTGCTGCGTAGTTATTCTGTAGATTAAAATCGCGAAATTATCGTAATTAATTTTTTTATCGTATCGTTTGTAAAATCGTGTGCATGAGTTAATCGGTATATGGGCTAGACATTAGCAATGACCATGATAATTTTTTTCATTAACCGCGATCATTCCTTGTAATTCTCTAAATTAAAATTGCGAAATCAAAGTAATTATTTTTGTAATCGTTACATAAAATTATGTGCATCAATTAATCGAAATATGCAGTGTTTATATTTAATATAATCGATAGTATTTGTAGGTGTAGTAATTGGTAGCATTTATGCATGCAATATAATTGATATATACGTATAATTGGTAATTGGTATTTATATACATAATAATTAACAATGATTGCCATCATTTTCTGATTAGCCGTTATCGCTATCTGTAAATTAGAAATGAGAAATCGATTATAGTTAATATCGTTTTTAGTTATAAAATCATGTGTTTGTATTTATCGGAGTATGAAGTAATAAATGGCAGTAGCCGCGATTACTGTATTATATCGAAGATTACAACATTAATTTATTGCTGTGAGTATTACATTTATGAAAGAATTATTAATTTATTGTCTTAATATTACTTTTTATGATAGAAAAGTATTTACAGTAGAAAACATAGCAATGTAGCCATAATAGCAAGATTACAAGTGAAATGGTTGTAATATTATGGCTATGAATCATTTGTTTTTATTAGAATCATTTGTTGTGTTTTCTTATCATGTTTCACTATTACGAAATTGTATGTTGCTGGAAATTGCTTCTTTAACTTATTGAAAATAAATACGGTATAAAAATAAGAGCGTTTAATGTCAGTGGTTTTAAAAAAAATAGATGATTATCACATATCGTTCATAGTTACTAATAAAATATAATTTTTTTCTTTGAAACTTCCGGACATAACTTGAGTCCAAGACTTATAATATAGAAATTCTAAGCGCGCGCTTATTACGTTTGAAAAATTCGTCACCGCCGCGATGTCTCTTGTAAACCGATATACGAATATATATATGTATATATATATATATATATAAGCGGTGTATAAATCGGCGTGGCAATTAATAGTTAAATGGACAAATACATCATTTATTCTGAATATCTCACTTGATATTTAAAGTGACAGCAAGCAATGATTTAATTCGTGATCCGGTTCGCTATGCGGTTTGCGATTTGTTCCGTGATTTAGTCTCAGATTCGATTTATATTAAAAATTGTTTGCTATTTACTTAATAATAATTGATCAATTAACTAAGTTTTAAATTTTTGTTGTTTCGCGTTTTTATATTATATTATTCAAATTCAGATATTCGCGATCGAGATATGATCGCAAGGATTTTGATTAGAACCGGGTTAACATAAAATTGTTTTCATTCTTTCTAATATAATTTATTTGTATTTTTTATCGCTTCAGTATCATAATCGTGCGCGAGTGACAGTGCAGTGCGGAAATTCCCGGTCAATTGTATGGAAACATCCAATCACGCTTGTAGCTGCATTTGCGACACCTTAGAAGTCTTCGAGGATGACGATGAGACATTAGCGGAATCAACGGCCTTCCACGTTCGAAGACGACGTCAAGGTAGGAAATTTTTTCTCTTCTTTAAGGAGGTATCTGTATTTATGTGCTTCGAGATATTATTAACGCGAAATATTTAAAAATTGAAGTTGACTATTTGAAATACCTATTTCATTATAGAACATATTAAAAAATATATTTTTTTTTTACAATATATACAACATTTACTTTGCATATTAATACATAGCCGTAATATTTTGAAAAAGTATTCAACATCTCTATAAATTTAATATTTTATTTTCAATATTTTATTATAATTGATAGAATTGTGTTCTTTCCTAGAAAATTTTATGATTCATAATATATTTTAAAATAGTTTTGAATCAAGTATACAAAATAAGAATTTGAAGCTAGTATCTATTTCATGTTTTAGTTTTATGAAAATTGGTCGTATCTTGTCTCAAATCAGTTTTAATACTTTCTATATAAAAATTTTGTAGCGTGCTTTGTTCAAAATTTTTAAGAAAATCAGATTTTCTAAAAGAAAATTTTACTTGTAAAAACTGAAAATTTCCTTGCTAAATTAAAAATTGTTGGAACTTTTTCATTTCAAACTTATTGTTTGGAGAGAAATAAGAATAATTATTAAAATTTTTGACAAGTGTTTTTTCGAAATTCTGAGCAGGCCTTTAAGTTCTAACTTTATTATTCGTAACATTGTAATCGGTAAAAAAAAAAGAATTATAATAGTTTTTTATAACTCCCGAGTTCTGGATAGTACTTAAAATTTTTTATGATAATATTAGGACTTGCTTAAAATAAAAATCGTTATAACGAACTTTTTACAACGGAAATGGGAAATTAGCATTTTATATCTCTTATTTTTTATACTTATTCATTTATTATTTTTTTGAAATATCAAAGACTCCAAAATTTTTAAAGAAAAACTAAATCTTTATTAATTTTATTGAAAATCCTAAAAACGAAGCTCTTAATTATTAATTAATAGAGAAGAAGGAAATATTATGGCTTTTTAAGCGAAGTTTTTATAAAAATATATAATTTTGTAACAAAATACTGTATGTTTTTTAAACTGAACCAATTTTTCAAATTTATATTTGGGCTAGCCATATTACCACTACTTTTCCTCTTCCACGTCACATTTTTTATAAATTTTTATAAATTGCGTTCTAAATAATAATATTTCATTACTTTGAGTCTAGAATCTGTTAAACAAAACTTTAACGAATATAATCTTCCAAGTTTCAATATAAAATATTGATTATTAACAAAATTATTCAATAAAATGAAAATGGGTGCCATATTATCCTCTTCTTCTATAATAATTTATCAGAGATATATTGTCTAGTGAGTTTCAAAACATTCATGTTGCCTTGCACATGTTACGTGATACAAATGAAGAATGATTTCAGACTGATTTCGTAACTATAATATATTACGAATGAAATCGTACAAATCGTGGAAACTGCTCATTACTCGTCGAATGCAATGTACTTCTGGAATTTTCTCAGATTGGAAGGTCAAATGGGCGGGCGTAATCGTGAGGACTGTTATGCACGTTTATTGTTGCCTCGTTTCACAGTCCTTATAAAGTTTCGTTAATCTAATATTAGTTTCTACACCTTGAAAGCGCGGAATTGTTTTCACGAATAAAACCTCGAAAGTACTCTCGCGACTACGATTTATTCGATTGTTTATCGGCGTCTCCTTTTTATTCGCCTGCTTTCCTTGAAACGAACGATTTTAGAAGTCGAGTCGAGCCGAGTCGTCGCCAGGAAAACTTCGACGAAGGTGTAAACGCAAGTGTGTCGTAGTCTCTGAACACCTGCCAGGTGTCATAAAAGCCACGACTCGTTGCCCGCGAAAAACTATGATTTTCGCATGAGCGCATTTACAACGACGCTTATATAAAGCACTGTTTGATTTATATCGTAGATTATTTGAGCAAATTTAGCTTATTGCATCAAAGCTATCGCAACATGCGATAGCTTTGATGCAATAAGCCTTTGCTCGAATAATCTATAAATCAAACAGTGCTTTATATAAGCATTAAAATAATTAAATTGAAAATCAATATTTACTTATTAAATTAAGTACATAAAATTGGAATCTTTCCTCCTCGATTATTTTACTACGAGTATCTTAATACGTATATAATCTTCCACTTAGGTAATATTATTATCACGTTCCATGACACGCGTATGCTTAATATTACGTGTAATTCTTAGACACGTTGAAACTTACATATGCGTGTTCATGCAAAATTAATCCTTTGACGAGGGTTGATAATTCTGAAGTATAGCACGCATACATGTGCGCTTGCAAACTTAATTCTGTAACGTGTAGTTAGCCGTATTGATTGCCTATTTTTAGATACACTGATGGCAACCCTGCCGTCATCAAATATTAACCCCTGGCCCGAAATAGATTTGCGCCCCGTCGACTATATTTATTATTCTGGAAAGAACAGCCGCTTCTTATTATTTTGGGAAAAGAAGAAAAATAAGGATAGAGAAAAATTACGAGCAATCACGATGAAATATGAATTTTCTCGTTTCTCGCGTGATATAATGTTATAATTGGATTTATGGTAATCCTTGTAATCCTTTTGATCCGCGATGTATCTGAAAAATCTATTATATATCTAAGAAAAAAATAATTTGGAAACATGACATATATTATTCGATTATCACGTAACTTCTATAATTGATATAATACATATAATATGACGTAATATGGATATATTTGAAACCTCTTGGGAGGAGAATAAAATTTTATTAGTTATAAAAATTACTAAAATATCATTTTTATTAACGAATAGTTTTAAGTTGACTAATTTTAACCGCTTTTTCCCGACCAATCTGGGAACAGCTTTTCATTAATAAAATGTTGAAAGAAACCATCACATTTATCTTTTTTCTCAATTTTTAAAATTATATCTATATTATTATAATTCTAATTTTGAAATAAAAATTCCATTAGTTTGCTTGAAATTAATTAAAAAATATTGTCTTGTCATCTATTTTTTCTCTAGAAGAGAAAAAATAGATGACAAGACAATATTTTCTTTACACTTATCATGTTTTAAATCATTAATTATTTGAAAAACATCAATATTTTGTTAAGAATCAATCAATTTCAAATTGGCTAAAAAACAAGGAATTGAAAAATATTCTTTATATTTATCTCTAGAATAATCTAATTTATGAATCAGTCTATGTAAAACCGCATATGCTGTATCTTATGATACAAGACTGCCACAGAATAGAACAGTTTGAAGAATATAAATAAGAATGCCACACAAACGGAAACATAAAATCTAATTCGAAATATTATTGATCTATGTCTTTCAAATTCAAGTTTTACGCTAAGCGGAAATAGCGCTGATATTCTTAACTATTGGAAATCGTGTACGTGTGTGCCTGTGTCGCCGATATTCCGAAAATATCTTTCAGAGTACGTACTTGTTCGAATTATCTTGACGCTTTCGGATTTTAGATCAGTTCGATATTAAGTATCGTATTTTTATTAGGACCGGTTAATGGCGTGAATTAAGAAAACCAGTTTCTTCCTACATCAGAGAGGTTTATTTGCGACGTGTGCATGTATCTGTCTTATTAGAGCGAGAGACGTCCCGCATGTTCCAACGTACAATCGCGCGCATCCTCGTCCTCGTCCTTATCACCGCCGCATTTTTATAGGTTGCATCCGCCCCGCGAAAGGCGCTTGAACCCGGTGACGGGGCGAACGACCTTTAATCCTGTCTCTCTCTCTCTTTCTCTCTCTCTCGCGAGGGCTCCTTCACGTACGTATACGTAAACGTGCCGGGGAGCATTTTCTTTGACGTCAGAGGGCAATCATGCAACGCCGTAAAGCGTACATAGAACCCTACTGTCGAAATGCTTCGGGTGGCTTCATCGTAAATTTGCACGCCCACACGATTGATAAGTTGTCCCGATCCTGTGAGAGATAGGTGCGTCGAAAGAGGCTAATGGAAATCTTGTGGAAATAGGTGGGTTAATGGAAACTAAGGAAAATTCATTTCTGTGAACTCAGACAGGTTAAATATTTGAAATTAGACATTACTTGACATCTTCCGATTTAAATCTCGATATATTATTATCATTATGCTCAATGCAGCTAAAAAAGTATTGAAAGTATGTTCTTACTTAATTATATAAGTAAAAATAAATAGACACAAAAATAAAAGAGGTAAAAAATTTATTAATAATTAGAAAGAAATTTTTAATTTCAAAGATCCAGTGAGAAATGATAATGGAATCGATATCGAATTGACATTGATTTGACGTCCGAATCATCAAACTGATATCGTTTCGATGTCGATTCGATATAGGTCATTTCTCATTGGGGATCTGACATTCATAATTTATAGAATAAATTTTCATCAACAGAATAGATTTTCATTAACATCTTTTCATTCAATTATTTTTGAAAAGTGTCGTGATTTTGTATGTACACTCCAAAATAGATTTATATTAAAAATTTCTCATTTTCTCTAAAAAAAAAAAAAAAAAAANAAATCGCTACTTTCTGTGAGCCTCGAAAATTTAGACTTCTCTCGTCAAGCGAATTTGTTACATCGAAAATAATTAAGATGTGGAGTGTCGCTGCAACCGGTGCACCGATCATGGCGTGCACCGATATATGTAGAACGTTGTCCGTACGATGATATATAAATAGGTTGGACGGTATGAAAATAGACATCGGGGCGTTGGACCGGCGGATCGATGACGATACTCGTCTCCGGTGGCGGTGTGCCCGGCTTTATTTTTCGTCAAGTAACCGCATTACGCGACTTGGTCGAGACAGCACGTCTGCGTGAGAAGGCGCCTAACATCAACTTACATTATCTCCCCGATGTACATTTATATCTCGGCTTTTGCACGAGAATAATAAATTTAACTTTTTCGATCCTGGCATTTAAAACGACGCATATATAACTTTCTTTACGTTCTTGTAACGCATAAACGTATACATTTTACAGTTGCTTAGTGCCATTTTTTCTACAGACATATTCTGACTATGTAAGTTAATACTTATCGTTCCCGAAATTCTTCTGAAATTTATTATGGACAAGAGAGAGAGAGAAGATAACATCTTAACAGTTGCTCTTTTCTTTGATTATTACACAATATTTTTGTTGTATGATATGATGAGGAAAGGGAGGAATTATTTTGAATAGTTATAAACAGGAATATAAAGTTGTTACTTTACTGTTACTTTATCGTTACCTTTATTTTTTAATAATAACTATTTGACAATGACGTTACAATTTTTCATAACGATGATGGTAATGCCGGGTTGTAAAACAATCATTTTTGACAAGCAATTCGTTGTCGTTATACATTACTCATTGGAAAAAGTAACTCGTTAATTAACTCGTCACGTAACGAGTAAAGTTACAAGTTAGTATTTTTCAATGAGTAATGCATAATGGTAACGAGTTAATCATCAAAAGTGGCTATTCTAATCTTGTCCTTACCATTATTAGTGATTAATTATTTTATATTTATTAGCAGAAATTTTTAAAGTTGCTTCTTTATCCTTTTTTGAATAAAGTTTCTATAATAAAAAATAGACAAAATTCCTTTTTTATAAATTGTAATCTGGCATTACGCACAATTTTTTATTAAAATAAGGATAAATGTTAAATAAAAGTATTATTTTATTTTATCATTCTAGTTTTATTATAGATTTTTTGTATATATAATTAATATGTGATTTTATCAATTATGTATACACTAATCTATTATCTTCATCAAATATTAATAAAAAGGGTAAAAATGATAAATAAACATTAAATTATCGAATACTGTTTTTCTAATATTCGCACATGTTCATTTACTGTTGATTTTTGAGCCAATCGATCGAATCTCTCATAGTGTGTTATGTTACGGTGCGTTTAAACATATCTCCACACTGTATATGTACTTGATGTCCGCTTTGCCGAGATAACGTCCTGTCAAGTATCCAGTCGGTTCGGCGCTTGTCAAAACAAGTCGCCGAGAATACTCTCCACGTGGATGGAAATAGCGGCACGCCGGTCCAAAATACGCGCGCGCATCGGAAGAAAGATGATGGAACGCGGGTGCATGTCGAGACATTCGTTTGATGCACGCACGCCAGTGGCGTAACTAATGGCCTCGAACACCCGGCGTTGCCAGCGAAATCGAAAATTAGAGGAAAGAGAAGAAAAAGAGAGGGAAGAGACAGAAAAGGAGAAAGAAATAAAACGAGAACAAGAAGCAAAAAAAAAAAATAAACGAAGAAAGAGAAAAGAGAGAAAGAAAGAAGAAATAATGAATATTGAGCTTGTTATCGGACAATTTTCTTAGAGAGCAAATTATTACCTGAACAAGATTTGTTCTATGTTTTCTTCTCATTCTTTCATATTAAATTATCATAATGTTTCGTTAACACCAATAGCGGACTTATTATATGTTCACAGCACATGTACATTAAATCGTACATATGCTCGTACATTTGGATTGGAATATGTATTGGAATACATAATCTGTCTAATGAAGAAGCGAGAAAGTGGGCCGAGGATATGTCACAGCTTGTGGGTCGCCTAGTAAAGATTAAATAAGTAAAGGTCTTAAAATATTATTTGGAGTATTACGTACTCATGTGTCAACGAATATCAGGACGCTTCGCATCGCGAATGATGAATTTATCTTGGCACTCTTGGGAGTAAATGACGTTTAGGTGCTCTCATCAAACGTCATAAAAATGACATATGTACAGATGTATTTTATGACAAGTTGGATGTAGCATCAATTAAAGATAAGACGATATTCTTATAATATCAGGATAATATTGCGCTTCGGATAAGTCAGTATCATGAGAAAGAATTTAAAAGTTTAAATATGTAATACGTTTAGAAATTTAAAAATATAATGTGTTAATTATAATAAAGACAATATATTATGAAACCATATAATATATCCGAAAAAATTTTAAAGATTTTAATTAATTCATTAATACCGAATTATATTAAAAAATGTCATTAGTCGATATTCGTTGTCGTTTTTATATTTAAAACTACTGAGTACTGTCTTAAGATGTCATCAACCAATCGCAGGGCCATATTAGTATTACTTAAGACGGTCTTGAAATAAGATTCTATAAATACTAACCAAAAAGCTTTAATTTTTAACTGCTTAATGCTTTCACTTTTTTGTATTTTTAAAATTACAAATTTATCATTTTATATATTTATATATAATTTATTTTTATTAATTTTAATTTCTTCTTTTAATTTTGGAAAGAATATAAATATTTTAAATAGAAAGAGGATTAAATAGCTTTATAATTAAATGTTAATTTGGGAAAATCATAAAATATACACAAGATCTCATTAAATATTGTCAGAACGTTATTATACTGTTTGAGAACAAAGGCATAAAGGTACTTGCTTCTCTTCTCTATACTGAAGAAAGTTTCAAGTGTTCTTGAGACTCGCAAAATAATTAGACTGCCTCTTGCTAGGTTCACCTTGTCTCGGCTATTCGCGTGCGCTTCCAAAGAAAAAAGTAGAAATTTCGCGTTCGCGTGCTCTTACCCTGACATCAAGGTCGGGCTGATTTCTACATAATTAAAGTTGACTAATGACTTTGCTAATGGCGGGTATGGTTCTCGACATAAATGCAAATATCGAATGACGCGATATTCTGCTTGACGTTGCCTAACGTCATTGGTAATTTCCATGATTTAGAAATCTGTACGTCTGTCGATTTTTTTGTCAATTATTATATAACGAGAAGCTATAAGCTGTGGTACAAAAAAAAAGTGATGCATGCAACAGTCGCGCTTGTTACATTGCGCATCTATTTACTTCAATAGGGTGATTCCGAGAAGCAGGGTGGTCCGCCGCTTTCAGCTGGCCCGGGTATCCAGGGTTCGTCGCCATAGCGACACCCGAGCCATGGCTAACCACCCCATTCTACAATATAGCCAGATGTAGACCGCGTAGGTTGAAAAATCCGAACGACGCGCCCTAATTAATCCGTTGATGCACAATTCAATTTCCACTCTCCGCTAAAAGTTACACAAGATGTAATCTAGATAATGGGTTTACGTAGGCAAGGTAACCTAACCACCTAGAGGATTACTTTTGTGTCGAGCTTCAATAACGAAATCATGGTTCAAAATGAATCTTAATCCGGTAGACACATTTACAAAAGACTAAGGTAAATGCTATTAATAATTAATAACAATAATTAATAGCAAATGATAATTGCTAATATAAATTAATTATTTTAATTTAGAAATAACTAAAATATACACGATAGGTATATATTATACTAAAATAAGACCTAAATTATGGAAAAATAATAACACTTGTATCAATTTTATATAATTTTAAAATTTATTTCGATATATACAAAACATTTTTTCGTATTAATGGAGGCTACACGCGCCGGTTTCCTTGCAAAGGTTCCTCCACTTGTTTATCTTATCGCTCAGTCAATTCGGACAATACGGAGAAATAGCAGTGAGATAATGACGATTGTCCGAATATTGTCGAGGAGCGATGTCACAATGCTCGCGCGTATATACTCCCACATTCAACGTACAAATATATAGAAACATTCATTCGCATAGATTCCGAACGGTAACGTCGATCCTTTGTAGATGTACAATCATCCGGATAACGATCCGCTTGCGGGATTCTGGGGAAGGATCGTGCACGAATCCCACACGTTGCGATTTATTTACTGGTGATTTTATGTCTACGGAAAATTACGTGCGGATAAAAATAAACCAATGCCTCTTTTCCAGTACATTAGGAGCTTTTCTACTTCAGTCTTATGATTTTGCGTTCGCGCAATTTGAATATTCATAAAATATATTATATATCAGTTCAATCGGTTTAGACCGTACGATCAGAATAGAAACTGATGCCATTTATATGTAATTGTAATTATAATTATATTACAAATTGTAATTATATATAATTACATTTATTATATAAATCTCTGATTGCAACGCGATTATTTTTAATGGCGTCGATCAAGATACTCAATCGCAAGAAGTAAGCGATGAATTTGGCAACCGATTCGTCGCGAAACGACCATTTTACATGTTGTTATTCGGGGACGTTTTAATGCATTTAAGATCGTTAACGAAAAATTATTGTTGGAATCGCAACGTGCATGCAATTTTACGGTACACCTATATCAGCGTTACGAAATGGCATAACTAATTGTACAAACGGAACTTCTATGCGCTACACCATAAATTGCTACAAGAATATATGTGTACTATATTTGCCTACGTATATACGTACACACGTATATGTATTATATATACATGTCTAGCACGAATGCGAATGTATATCTGTCTATATAAATGTATCTACATTTGTGTGATTTACATCTTGTTGTTAATGATGCTTCCGGTGATCGTCCATCTCGCTTTATGAACCTTATTCGCTTATTTCGGCTGTGCGATATTTTTAATGCTTTCAACGCTTGTATAATTGTCTGTTGAATTTATGTGATAAAAATTTTAAAAGATAGAGCGCGCGATAAATATTTCTCAATTTATGTAATAATAAAAACTTTCCTCCATTTATCGATTGTTATGAAATAAGAATGAATTGTTTTCGAAATTGTTTTCACGCACTATGCTACGTTTGGAGTTACGATCTCCGGTTTGGGAATCCCTGGATTTATACAGTCTTCTTGCTTCCTTAACTCTTGTCTAATAATCGAGATTACGTCACTAAGTAATATAAACAGAAACGGATTATAGATTTGAATGATATACAAAATATCTTTAAATATAGTTGTCTAACCTCGCGCCTAATCGCGCATAAGGCATCACTAATTGTAAGACCATCGGTTTACCAGAACAACTGACTAACGCAAAAATCATATGCACTGGCATTATTGTCTCTATAGTTAATACATCAAATTAATTATCATCGTCCTTTCGTTCATAAATTCTCTCTCTCTCTCTCTCTCTCTCTCTCTCTCTCTCTCTTTAAATATTTATATATCACATTTACACTTAACTGCTAGAACATCTTGTGATCAAAAGACATCTCATTTCTGTTTCGAATTCTCAAAGCAACATAAAATTCTAAACATAGAGATAACGCTTGAAAGACTAGTGAAGAAAGAGAAATGTCTTTTTAATATCTTCATGACATCTTTTACTTTACATATTTACCTGCCTGGAAATATTAATGATAATGAGTTATCGTTTTTAACACCGATCAGTATAAATATCATTGTCTCTTGAATTTTTTTTCGTGATCTTTATTCTTACGTAATTACGGAAGTTCATTAGTAATTGGTCCGCCTGTGATTAGCGTTTCGACACTTTGGAAATGTTGCTGAAATAGGGTTCTGATTGGTCTTCTTTTTTGTGGAACACTATTCGTACGAATTTCCGGAAAGTGTCTCTTAGGTATGTAGCTCCAGCTGATTATTTGGCACATCTGTACGGCATGTAGCAGCTGCCCTTGCGGAATTTACTCGTTTCTTCCTGAGTGACCCGAAGGCACGGCTCACTGTTAGTTCTCACTATCTCTCACATGTCCTCCGTGCTGAAGCTACTGATTAGACCTGGCTCTGTGTCTATATTAGAGTCGCACTGCATTACCCATTCCCATATCCTCTTGGTGACGACTTTCTGATCCACCGTAGTCTCCAGGCCGTAACTGTTGAGCAATTTCCTCAGTTTGTTCTTGTTCTCGTCCACATTGTGTCGATCGTCCAAGATGGTATCGAGATAGAGCAGGCTATCGCCTCGCCTAGCAAGGCTTTCGCTGACATCGACCGATGTCGACGTCGCACTATGGCTGATTTTACTGATACACCACGAGTCCTTTAGGTACTTGTTGATTTCGGTCACGTGCGGCCTTTTGTCTGGCTTATGTTCGAATGCTCGTCTAAAGTATCGGAGTAGCCTAGGAGTGAAACGGCGGAAAGTCGGTGGGATTTTCGTAGTACGTCGTTTCAGCCATCGTTGGAAGGCCGAATAGTCTGGGTCTTGGATCGGGTCGGCGCTCTGCCACGGCGGATTGCCGGTCAGGCAAACGAAGAGGACGATGCCAAACTGCCAGCAGTCTGAGCTCCTCTTGCAAGCGTACCTTTCGTTCTTGATGATCTCGTGAATCTCGGGTGGTTGGAATGGCACCCAGGTGCAACGGATCTTATTCACGAGAGTGCCCTCGCGCCTTGTGCAGCCAAAATCGCATAACTTCACTTTGCTCATGTCCTGCGCGAACACCAACACGTTTTCCAACTTGATATCGCGATGGGCTAGTTGTTTTGAGTGAATGAAGTCGAGGGCCGAAGCAAGCTGCCCAGCGAGTCTCTTACAGGCATCCTCGCTGAGTCCGCCGGCTTTCACATTGCCTGCGAGATCGCCATACGGCGCGTATTCCTGCGCGAAGACGAAACATTTTTCCGCCTTGAAGGCAACTGCGTACGAGCAGAGTATGTTAGGATGCGGGCTCAGGTGGTACGAGTAATGGAACTCCCGAAAAAAGTCCTTTTCTGATGTGAGTTCTTGATGAACTGCTTTCAGGACCACTCTTGTCTGAGTAGCCCTGTGCGTTGCCAATAGAACTTTCGCAAAACTACCTTCGCCCAAAGTCTTTTCCACATTGTACTCCTTCGATAAGTCCAATTCCTCAAGAGGTACCTCTTGCACTTTGTGGATGCCTGATTCTTTCTTCTCGTGCAGCTTCATCTGAAACAAAAACAAGAATACAAGGTTATTTTAGACGAATTGCTCTTTTTATCTTTTACTTTCAGCTAATACATAACACGAGTCTATAGTGAGTGATGCTTAGATCTTAAAAAAGATTGAGTACAATAGTACGATTTGATTAAAAGAAATTATTTAATTTAAATCAATTAAATTTTTGTTTTTAGACATTTTAGTATAATTATTGTTTTATGTAATTTATTTCAATTTTAATCTATTTTCATTGCAACAAAGACTGACTTTTTAGTCCTTGCTATTTTCGTGTCGTATAAGTGTAACAGAGATTGGCGTATTTGTCCTTGCCACTTTCGTTTTGTATAGGCCGCCTCCTCGTCGAGACCGGAAATTAGAATTTCATCTGTCCCCACTGAAGGGCGTCAACACACATTGATTTTATACTTGGATAACTCTCTGTCAAAGGAATATTATCTACGTCCCATGGGAACAATGAATCTCAGGCAGCAACGCCTACAATCGTCAACGTGACAAACGTGCGTATTCAGGAACGTTCCCACGCTTCCTTCCGCAAAAAGATAATATTCACACTTCTTCTCCGATCATGCAACGCGCGTTCTAGTTCATAAATAGCAACGTGCAGATCAATCGCGGTTCTAGAATATGATATATCGCGAACATGTGCGATATTGTGGGCCGCGCGAAATAGAAGCCGTCTGAAGAAGATTGTCTCGATGATGTAATTTCTTAAATGAAAATCTTAAAGCGAATCTTTTCTCATAACTTTGTTTTTTGAGAAAGAAAATTTACAAGAGGTAAAAAATCCAACTATTTTTACTAATATATTTTGCTGATTATATTTTAATGGAAAACATATAACAATAGAGTTTCTCTATATTTTTTTTTTGAAAATATGAAGTAAAATTTACTTTACATAAAATTGTTATTTTAATTTGAGAGTCAATATCTAGAATGGAGTTTTATTCTCTTTCAAAAATTTACGAGGAAAGCTGACGTGCGATTTAAATTTTGACAAGTAAAATTTAATTATAAATTGATTCGAGGAATCTCTCTACGGATGAAAGCAGAACTCGGAATTTCATACATATCATAACAAAAATCGCGTATTTTCGCCGGTAAAGTGCACAAGCTAGAATTTATCGGAATTCATCTGTCATTATTGCAACGTTAAGCAGACATTGATCTATCTAACGATATTCCTTGTTAGTTTTGGGCACCGTTTCTCTTCCAGCCGCGCTCGCCGCGTGATCTTGCACGTGCGTCATCAAACGCCGCGCTGCATTTGCTCTCTCGTGTAAATGGAATCGCATTTTATGTTCTTGCTCGATTTTACGATCGCGCCTTGAGAATCGATAATTTCGTTAGCAGAACACGCGTGGGAGAAGATTTTGAAACGTCGCCACTAAAGATACTCGTTCCCTTCGCGCGCACCACACGGTGGTGCATTTTGTTTGCCGTTTTCGATGAAGAGAGCTGCACTCTCGCGGTGCAGCGGAAAGCCTGAGAGGGTGGCCGGGTGAACCCAGGATATTTAGACCCTCACGAGATCAATAGCGAGGACCGTTCACGCTTTGGTTGACGGCGCTTGAGTCTGGTCGGCGCCGAATCCCAAAACTTTTCGCCAAAATTTGCACGCAATTTTATTTTCGCGACAAAATGTATTTGTCGTGTCATTTTCGATTGCCATTTAATTTATTGCAATTGTAATAAGAGATAAGACAGAGTTAAGTGAATTGTAAGATTGAGCGCGAACAATAAAAGATATATATGTATGTACATATATATAGCCGATCGATAGAATAATTATTTTTATTTTGGGCGAATCGGGCAAAGATAATTCGAAATGTTACATTTAGTTTCCATTAAAGTATAATTTAAATGAATTGAAAGTCGGATAGACAGAGGTAGACGAAAAATACGGTAAATTATCAATCGCTGTCTTACGTCACTCAACATACGTAATCAGTTCAACTTTTTAAAAGTAAGAAATTACAGAAATTTAATACTTGTAAAATTTTGGTATCTACTTGTATTATTTATTATTTAATTATTTAAGTTTGTTTTACAATATATTTTTATCTATTTGATTGGATACGAATAATCTGATAGCCAAAATATACATATTTTTGATCTTTTGAAGCATTTTAGAAAAAGATTTAAGGACAACAGGTTAACCATTAAGATGTATTCTTAATAATTTAAAATGATCGTTTATTATCAAGTTGCAACACACAGATCATTAAGAGACATCTAAAATACACGAAAACAAACATCATTCGTTTAACGGTGAACATTTATCTACTTCGAGTCGTTCCATAAATTTCTGGAGATTTCAGACACAGCGTAAATGTCATCAGATGACGAAATAAATGCAAAATGACGCGATAGACTTCGTGGGTGGCGCGTGGTCACGTATATTTTAATAACGAAATGCGTCATATCGGGTACGGGATGAAGTCTCATATCGAGTGCTCTCTCTTTCAGTAATTAATTATTAACGAGAGATATGAGAGATATTACCTCGTAGGTGTGTGAATTGGCTGTGTGATCATTGTAAAGACACACATTCGCTCGTAATTAAATTCATATTCCGCACGTCAGAATGACTGATTTTGACAAAGGGTAGATAACGGCATTTCCCATTTTCCTGTTCATTGTTTTGAGTCACGGTTATTTTTTCACATTACCACCGGTTTGGACCGGCTAATTCCGACAAGCCTCGGAGGCATTGGTATATTTAGCATTTATGTTTAGTGGGCATTCTATTTTAATACACGCGAGTTAGCGGCGTTAAACTTCAGGGTGCGTGCGTGCGTTCGTGCGTGCGTGCATACTGTGCGTTTAACGAGGCACGTTTAGTCGACACGTATATAGAAAACAACAACTTATACGCGCCACAAGTGTCACGGAGATCGTCTACGTTAAGCTTAATAGAACATTTGTAAGAGTGTAGGTCAATTATAGTGTTAATTTCTTATCTTTCCGATTCGTTGACAATTCATGATAGTCTTTAGTACTCATTATTTTTTTATTACGATTTTATTCTAATAAAATTTTATAAAAAGTTGCAAATGTCGTCAAACATGGCATAATTTTGGAGACATAATTTTTATAATGTATCTTTAACTCTCAGCAGATGGGAGTCTTTTAGAATTGCATTATATAAAAAAGGAATTTGAATATTAATGAATTTTTTAAAACCATAAAGCTCAACGAGATTTACAGTAATTGCTGAGAATTAAAGTAGAAGGCTAGTGCACACTAGAAAGTTCGTGCACAGGCGTATAAATTAAAGTTACAGAGCTACAATGATAGCGAAGCGATAACACGACACAGATACGTACCACGGCAATAAAATTTCTGTGACAATCGACAGAAACGTCACTTCACTCTGGTACACTGTGTTCAATGTATGTATATATATATATATATATATATATATATATATCAATAAATACGCGTATAAACCACTTTTTCTCAATTAAATTCTGATTAGCGTGTCCTCGTTTACATCTTCATATCGCGATGAGTCCTGACACGCGCGTGTGTCAGCTGCTCACGAGTATCACAAACGCCAAATGAAGTCAGCGCGCGTCGTAGGAATTATGTCAGCCGTGTCCTCTGACAATTTCGCTTTTGGAGCAGGTGTCACTTGAGGAACGGGCACAGAAATAGAGACTCCGGTGGCGAGGTATCGATGCGACGACGTTCGCTCACATTTTCCGTGGTGCGCGTATCTCAAACGTCTGGAGCGTCGTGACGCTCCGCGTCGCTTTTATAGACCCGGTCGGGTGGCGCGCAGACGTGGTTTGTAAAAGGGTGCGGGACACACGACGACGTCGGTTGTAGGACGAACGTAACGCCGCGACGCGCGTTGGCTTTTTTTAACGAGCGCATTATGCAAATCGACGAGTCGCGTCGTTACGGTGAGACTTCGATAAATAGAGGAAGTTACCTGGGATATTTCGCAGAATTCTTCCACGTGCCGCCATTGATCGATTATGCGCTAACCTTAGTCACGAATTGTCATATTCACGCTCAGATAAAAAAAATCTATCTCGTCGATATAATAATCTCGGAAAAATAATGATAAATATTGACCGTATAGACCCAAATTGAATTTCCTTTTTCAAATTTTGTTTGCGTTAAGTCGTGCCCATTAATTTTTTATAACCGAATATATTGCTCATGTTCGATAATAGCGCATTCTTCAGATTTAGGAGCAAGGACTCGATAACTATTCACTAGTAATAAGAATTCCTGCGATGCTAAAATGACGCGCGAAATGAGAAGCGAAGCCTTATATAGAAATCGGGATTGATCTACAATATTTTCTTCTTACTGATTTATGGGGAAAGAGAATAAAACTCGTCTTTTTTAAAATCGCTCTTTATTGTCTGTCTGGCTGTGAATTCTGCAACCATAAAACCATTTTGGTACCAGTCGAATTCGCAAAGTATATTTTTGTACCTGCTCGAATGGATTATTGACACGAACCGACTTAAAGTGAATTTATTGACTTTCCGCGGCCGATTTAATATTCCAGCTTCCATGAATATAAAGCCAAATGAGAGAGGAAACATCACGTGACTGCGATCGACTTCATTTTTAAAATTTGTTATAATTGCATTCTCTTGCACGCATCTATCGCGCCATGTAATTTTAGAAAGTTATAATTGCTGCTATCTACACGGAAAGAACAAGTTTG
Organism: Solenopsis fugax; assembly: GCA_003595255.1. Lineage (NCBI taxonomy): Eukaryota > Metazoa > Arthropoda > Insecta > Hymenoptera > Formicidae > Solenopsis > Solenopsis fugax. The sequence goes on from QKQZ01052706.1 coordinate 18,346, forward strand.
TTGAAGTATCTAAATATTTAGCTGGATACAGATCTGAAAATAATTTTATTGGACCATCAAAATAATTGTGACGGATGTTTAAACAATGCTGCAAAAAATTTTGACACTTTAGCAATTCAATTTAATAATCCAATATAATTATTTTGATGGCCTAACAAAATTATTTTCAAATCTGCATCCAACTAAATTTTTAGATATTTCGGCAAAACCGTTCTTTTCGCGAATGATCGAAAATAATTGAAACGTATATAAAGGATTGAAATGTCCCGGCTTTATTACAAATTTCACACTTTTCTCTTTTGGCTATGTTTTACCCGATGTTATCTTCTTAAATTCATTACGGGACGTTGTTAAATAATGCAGATTACGTGTTCGTCGCGAATCCGAATTTACACCTGCAAGTATTTTTAAAATGTATGTCAAGTATACAGAGAGTCCATAGAGATGTTCGGCTGTGTATGCAAACATTAAAACCGTATATTAAAGATATAAATAGGAAAAACGCGCGATGGAAATAAAGTGCAAGTGCGAATTATTGTATAATCATGGCGGATCATCGGCTGACATTCCCTAATTCTCAAATTACGCGAAAGACTTTGACGTCGGCGAATTTCGAGAAACAGAAAGAATCTAGGATGCACGGAAATATATTGGCGTCATCGAAATCGTATCTGCGCATATGTATCTCATTGTTAGTTCACAAGCCCCATCGAAAGCAAAACAAAAGGGTTGGATTTATACGAGAAATCCCGAGGCAAACGTGCATATTAACTTTTATTAGTAATAAAAAGAAGCTTGTAAATGTGTGACGAAATTTTACGGAAAATTCGCGGTAGTGTTTGTCTTTAACTATAATTAGATTTTCGCGGATGCGGCTATTGTCTATTTTGTGAGCCAACTGACTAATCATGTAACACTAGTCTCGTGCGCTTGCCAAGCAGCCACTGAACTCTGAGAACATTTATCATTCGCAGAGGACTTCTTCCACGATAATTCTTTCGCGAGTATATGAACTCTGTTGTCTAACGATACTTGGGAGAGTTCGCGGAAAGAGATATTAAAAATATAATTCACATCCAACTTCATATATCTCACTAAATCCAACTTAAGCCATTCCCGGTAAAAGTATATTTTATGTCAACGTTAAGTAAACAAAAGTAATACATAAGACACCACCATTAAGGTGGCTGTATCTCGAGGAGTTCTTCGAATAGAGTATCGACTGAAAAGCGCGAATGGGAACACACGAAGGATGAAAAAAGAAAAAGAAAACAGCGAGAGGGAAGGAGAAAGGGGAAGGAGAAAGAGATATAAGGGCAGACTTGTGTCGAAGAGGATTTATCCTTCGTCTGTGAACGTGCTCCACCTACGCGAAGGCAAACACAAGATACATATATAATCGATCTCGCCCACATGTGGATCCGCGAGATGAGAGCGATTCAATCGCGAGAGCAGTGTACACACGCACACACGGTAATGATATAATTTACGAGTGAAAAGGGATGTGCGAGAAGAAGGACAAAAGCGAGAGCTCTCGCGAAGCTACAACCGCGACCGAATCGAGAGAAGGTATATAATTATCGAGTCGACGGTTTCGCGGAACGCGGTTGACGAAACATTTATATTGGAGAACCGCAAGATCTCCATCGCAAACTACGGCGCATTCGAATTTTGAACTGTTTATTCCTCTGTGTTTTTTTCACGAATTTCCTTGCGTTTTAGTATCTTTTAGATGAATTTAAAAATTATTTTTTTTAAGTGAAATTTTGGTGAAATAATACAATTCATAATATATAAATTGGTATAGTGTCCAACACATTTTAATGAAGAGCTTAATTATAAAGCAGTTTCCTGCTACCAAATGCTTTGTCAAGTATATTGCGATTTCTGACGCTGGATTTTGATGACTTTCATATTAGTTTCTTTGTACTATTACTTTGCAATTCTGTAGATTCTAAAAGATTTCGTAACAATAAAATTCTGAGAGATTTCGTAGTTTTCGCCAACTCGAAAGTTGATTTAACTTTGACGTAGTTTAATGGATGTCTAAGGACACCTTTGTTTTTGCTGTTATTTCCACGGACATCAATCATTACATCCGTAATAAACAAAAATATATACGTGAAACATAGTGCGCTATTATTGAGAAAAAAAAGCGATTCTGCGAAATTACAGTAATCAGACATAGAGCGAGATCTTCTCTTTGTAGCAAGAGCGAGTTTTTTTATTGCTTTCACTGGTTTTTTCCATTTATTTGTCGACAAGTTTAACCGTAGTTTCAACATCGAGTTATATGCTATTAGGCTATTTCTTATTCCATACTTTATTCGCTTATCAAGCAAATGGAACATTACGATTCCATCTCAAGAAATCTCGAGGGAGAGAAAAATAATAGGAAAATGAAAAATTTTTATTCTCTACCGCGAAAATATGGAAAGTGAAGAAACACTTTATTTATTTTATAATTCTGATTTATTTCATTTCCTGTCTACGGTGTTTTTTAACATTGACATCCAATAAATAATCTCTCTCTCTTAATGATTCGCTTTTAAGAGATAGATTTCCTTCTTGTTTTGTTCTGAGTGGCTCAGATAAACTCGCGCAGGACTTGATACGTTTCTTTAATTGTGCAGTAGCTGTTTCAGATTTGCGGGAACGACAAACATCGTATTGGCGCCGGGAGATTATCGTTCGAGGGAAAAGAGCAAACATACGGTTCATGTTGCTTACTTACCTTAACACTGGCAACGTGCGTCAAACCGCCTATTTTTAGTCTTCTCTGTTTTCAGTTAGAACGTTAAGAAAAAATACAGCAACGCATGGAGCAGGTGCCGAAATGCTGCGAATTGTGGCAACACGATAAAGAGACGACGATAACTAATTTAAGAGACGCGATGTATGCATTATTTTAATACACTCGATCGAATGCGCTGTACATGCGTCCATCGGTTCCACTCAAAGGTCGTGTTTGAATCGCTTGTATAGGGATGACTGCAAATTTGTGTCTATGCTTCATGTAATATGATGCATCTAATAAATTTAGAAGCATTTTGTCCTAAACAAAAATTTCGAAAAATCAAAAGCTTTTAAGTTATGAATAATTGAAAATAAAGAGTAAAATTTCAAGGTGCTCATAGAAACAATAACACGTTGGATTGCATATGTGTACAAATACTGCCAATAGAATTGAAAATATATTAGATCACATGTTTAAAAAAAACGTACGTTAAAAACAAATATTATTTGATATCCTACGTTTATAATTCGAAATAAAAGCGCAAAATGTTGGATAAGATTTTATCCCATATACCGCATCCAACAATATGATTTGATTATCAAAACGGCTTGGTGAAATATTTAATAAAATATTCATAGCCGAGAATCGTGCATTTTTCATTGAAAATTATCCAATATTTCAATATGCATTAAGATTTCTCTCTTTATTCTCCTTCATTAATTTATAAAATTCTTTACATAAAATTTATAAAATTCCTTACATATTCGCAATAATTACATTGCATATAATTTGCTTTAAACATCATATAATTCCTTATAATTAATCGCGCCGAAATATTATTTTAAAGATTATGTTGCTATTTAATCGTATTGTTAAAAAACTTCAACAAACTTTATCTCGTAAACTCAATTAGAAATAAAATTAAGTAAGACATAAAATACATATAAATAAATTTCTTAATAATAATAACAATAACAATAGATCTTTAACTTTTTCCGCATGATTTCAATTTTGTGTTTTATAATAATATATTCTAATATTCCAATATCACTTTTAACTCATTCCAACGTAATTATTCTTCTTTCTTGCTTGCAGTCTCACTTTGGCTGTCGCTTTCGTTAGTTCCATTAAAAGACGTAGACTCAGTCGAACCGCTATATGAACTACAGTTGTTCGAGCATGAATAGGATGAGTCGGAATCGGAAAAATCTGACGAAGATGAATGTGAATAGAGCGACGACGACAGCGACGAGTTCGATGAGTCGCTGTAACTGCCGTCTGATTCATAAGATTCGTTGCTTTCTGAAAAAAAAGTGAGAAACAAAAGATGAATTCTGGAAATATCGTATTTGGGACACGGTTGCATGATTCTCGCGTGCGAATTCTCGGTAGAATTTATCAAACTGTCCAACACGAGAAGCGAATTTTGTCTTAAGTGTGACGACGAGGATTAATTGTCTCATAATATTTAATATCGTGATCAAATTTTATGAATTTCTTTAAAACGTAATGGATCTTTAGGAATTACATCTATTAATTACTTAACTATTATCTATTTGACAGTAGATTGACAAGGAATTGGAATTTAGATTTTGTGAAGAGATATAATTGAGAATTATAGAGAAAAACCTTACGATCAAGAAATGTAAAGATTTTTTTTACCTAAATCGTTTTTAATGCAATCCATTTTTATCTTCACGTCTGTTATACGTTCACTGAGATCTTCGATAGCTCTCGCAGCCTTTATATTTTTTTTATGTTGTTTCATCTTTTCGACGTCTTCTTTTGCTTTCGAAGAACACTGATTACCACAACGTTTTGCGCAACTTTCTGAAAAGTAATTAATCGATGTAAATTGATTGGAAATCTTTTGTCGATAGAATATATATAAAAATATTTTAGACATTCCTCTTACTTTCGCATTGACATTTTGTATTCTTCGTGATATTTGTCCGCGGCGACTTGCAGGATTTACTTGAGTGAGCGCTTTTTTGCAGTTTGTTCTCGGTGTTTTCTTTTTTCAAATTGTTCTTTTTTAATTGGTTAGGAGTACTTTTGCCTGAAAAATATGTGCGATTATTAAAATGATTAGAACAAGTGTAGGATATTTGTCTCGCGCGCGTTGCAAGAATCGATATTGTTTTTTCTTACTATATTTTTTAGATTTGTCATTTTTCTCTATATTGATTTCTATAGCAACTGTTATTTCATGTTTTTTTCCAATTTCTTAAACGGTACAGAAATATCCACTTCCATACAACGTAAATAAAATTTAATATAACCTAAATTTAATTATATTAAATATATTCTCCTACAGAAATAGGAGAAAAAAATATATTTTAACCATTTTTTAATACTTACATTGCTCTTTCACTTTATTTTTCAGCGAATTTTGATTCTTTTTATTATTTTCCACTTTCCCATTTGTCTTTTTCTCTTCTCCAATCATATTTGCGTTATCTAAAAATATTTTATTTTTTATTATTAAGAGCAATTATTCGAGATGTATGTAAAAATTACAAAATATATTCATTGCTTCACTTACTGTCTTGCTGATCTTTCGTATTCTTCTTTGATATTTTCTGCCTCTTGTCGTGCTCTCGTGCGTATGATTTATTTTCAGAATTTTTTGTTTTTGATTTTTTATTTTCTGCCATTGATTCTTCTTTGCTCGCCCTCTTTTTTATTATTTTGGGTACTTTTCTTTTAGGAGTGCTGGTTAATACATTTTCTCCGACGATATTCGTTATGTTCTGCAGAATTGTTATCTTCTCAATGATATCGGCACTGGTATTTGGCAATTTTTGAGTTACTTCTTCTACATTATCAATATCACATGGGAGTTTTCGTGTAGTTGTTTCCTCGACTGTTTCAAAAGTTTGTTGAGGCTTTGTTGAAGCTCTTTTCTTTTTATTTACTGTAGTGTTTATTTTAATGACATTGCTATTCGTACTTGGTGAAGTCCGAGGTAAATTCGTTGTCGAATCCTTTATTGAGGAGTTTACTGAAGATTTTTTCGTGGCCCTTGGATTTTTTTTCACGGTGATATGAGCTGAACACAATCATTAGATTTATTTCATTTTATTAATTTTTACTTATTTTAGTTTCTTATATATCTCTTGGTTATATTATTATAAATTTGTTATTACAGATTTAGTTACAATGATTTTAATAATAATTTTTAATACTTAATATCATTTTTATTGACAAAGTCTTCGAAAATAATTAAAATTATTATTTGTATATGTATAGAAAATATAAGAAATAAGTTTTAATGTCAAAAGTAAGCAAAATGTATAAAAATATTTTTAAAGGGCTTTAATTGTATATTGTCTTAAATACTTGGTATATTATCAGATTCAGAAAAAATTGATTTAAAATAAATGAAAAATAATTCTTACTTGATGAAGTCCCAGGTAAATCCGTTGTTGAATCCTTTGACTCCGTTCCCTTGATCGTCTTAGAACATCTTAGTTGAGGAGTTCGTCTTTTTGGTGGAGCTCTTTTCATTGTCGAGGTCTTTATAATATTTGGAGATCTAGTTTTTGTCTCAGTGACGTTGCTATTCGTATTTGATGAAGTTCCAGGTAAATTCGTTGTCGAATCTTTTATTGGGGATTTTATTGAAGATTTTTTCGTGGCCCTTGAATTTTTTTTTGTAGTGATATGAGCTGAACACAATCATTAGATTCATTTCATTTTATTAATTTTTACTTATTTTAATTTCTTATATATCTCTCGGTTATATTATTTATAAATTTGTTATTACAGATTTAGTTACAATGATTTTAATAATAATATTTAATACTTAATATCATTCTTATTACAAAGTCTTCGAAAATAATTAAAATTATTATTTGTTTATATATAGAAAATATGAGAAATAAGTCTTAATGTCAAAAGTAAGCAAAATGTATAAAAATATTTTTAAAGGGCTTTAATTGTATATTGTCTTAAATACTTGGTATATTATCAGATTCAGAAAAAAATTGATGTAAAATAAATGAAAAATAATTCGTACTTGATGAAGTCTCAGGTAAATCCGTTGTCGAATCCTTTGACTTCGTTCCCTCGATCGTCTCAGAACTGTCTCTTTGTCGAGAATTTATTGGAGATTTTTTTGTGGATCTCGGACTTTTTTTCGTGGTAGTTTGAGCTGAACACAATCGTTAGATTCATTTCCTTTTATCAATTTTTACTCATTCTAGTACATTATATATCTTTCGATTATATTATTATAAATTCGTTATAGTTCTAGTTACAATGATTTTGATTATATTTAACGATATCATTTTTATTACAAAGTCTTTGAAAATAATTAAAAGTATTTAAAGTTTTAATTATTTCTTTACTATAGAAAATACGAGAATTAAGTCTTGATGTCAAAAGTATGCAAAATGTATAAAAGTATTTTAAAAAAACTTTTATAATTACTTTTATTTTATATTGTAAAACGTTTTAAGTACTTGATATCAGATTGAGAGAAAATTGATTTAAAATAAGTGACAAATAATTCGTAGAAATAAAACGAATTTTTTAAAAATTACGATTTTAATTGTAATGAAATTGCGTTTTTACCTTTAAGAGTCTTCTTTTGTGTAATCATATTGTCGAAATCGTTCAACACATTTAGAATACCTGCGGTCTCGCTCGTTTCAAACTTTTCAATATTTTTCCAAGGATCCGATTCTAAAATATGGTCAACGTCGAGTGAACCGTTTACGACGAATGATAATGCGGATCTTCTCGTGTTACTATTCATATTCGCAACGATATTATCACCTATTAAGAAATAATCTAACCATCAATATATATCACAATATAATAAGAAGCAATGTTACATATACTTTTATACATATTAATCCGATATATCAAATTTGTCATCTCTCATTGGAAAAAAATTAAAGTTATATTTATTTATTTTTATTTTTAAAATTGTATATTACTTAATAATATAATACTATTATTAATTTTATAATATTATTGTGAAGAGAAATGAAAATTATATATATATGTATATATATAAAACTTACTTGAATCACTAAGATTCTCCTTTCGCCTTATTCCAGGTTTATTTTCTTGCAACTTATCTTAGCAAACACACTTCAGCTACTTCAGTTTTCCATTAAAGTATTACGAATAAATAAAATAATACATTACATGATTACAAGATTTAGCATAATAACGCGGAAAGGTATTGACTTCTATAAGAATTGTGAAACGCGTGTACTGTGTATTATATCAATCCGCGTTCGAGGAAAGACATTTCGGAACTATTTGAATTGTGTTTATACGAATTTTAACCTTCTTAGATCCTTTCCAGAGATCGGTATTCTTCCCTTGTGTACTAGTACGAACAGTGCCGTACTAATTGTAAGACAGATTGAGTGGGCTATGGCACAGAACAGTAAATTTTTAGGGGTAACAAATTTTAATAAAAAATTTTTTTCAGTTGTGTTAAAAATTTTTTTAATTAGAAAACGTTGAAAAAAATTGTTATATAAAAAAATTGAATTTAAGATAAATGAAGGTTTTTTTAAAGATCTCGAGATAATCAATTTTTCAAATGATGAATTTTGTAAAATTGAATACTCGATAAGAAATTAGAATTATGACAATTTAACAATTTTTTATGATCTAATATTCTAATAAACTCCGGGAAAAAATTTTATTCAAATGATGTCACATCTTATAAAAGCGTTCGAAATATTTATACCCCAGCCTGTGGGCGCAAAACAGGTTCATTGCGGCACTGAATATTTGTCATGTTCGACATATAAATAACGAAAATGATGACTTTAGAATATACAAGGTAATCTTGATAACATATACATGCTTTCTAAGAAGCTCATATCGTTAGCTGTATATCGTTACACAATGTACGATTATCTAACATATTAAAAATCTTTTTTTTTTTGTCTTTAGTAATAAATGACTTCGTTGATAACACATTAATGTAATAAGAGAAAATTTAAACATGTTGAGAAAAACATCTCTTAGCTTCCAATACATCATCTAACACGAGATTATGATTATAAAATGTAAGACCAGAGGATTAACGATTCAATATATTTTTTATTTGCGTCATAATCTCAGTTTTTACGTCGCAGTTTCTTCATCATTTAATTTTCTTACGTTATCATTATAACGTGGCATATCGAGGCACGCGTAGGCTTGGAGAACGTCAGAAAAACCGGATTATCGAGCGTGTTCTCGTAGCGGAACGGAATAGAATTCAACGACGTCATCGTGCCGGCGCGGCGTATGGATTTTATACGGCGAGACCCGTAACATCTGGTCGAGTGGAATAGGGCTTCGTGACGTCACACCACCCTCGATGAGATCACTTGGTTACAAGTGATGTCACAACTTGTACTCCCTCGTCGCGTCGGCCATAGCGTCATCCACTGCGACGCAACTTTATAGCTGTTTTAAGTATCGATGAAAATGAAGGAACTTGGCGCCTTCTATGGGAGAGAATTTTCTCGGCTATTACCATATATGACAGTGTTTATTTTCGAGGATGGATAAAATCTGCTGTTACGCTTAGATGGGACGCTTTCCTTTTTCCTTTAATTATTAATGCCCATATATGGTAGAGGCGTTAGTTCATTGGATAGAGGCACTGATAGATGTAATTTGTGAACAATATTCATTTATCCTGTTATATTTAGTTATCCTATTTTCACAAACTAAAAGTAAGCAGATAGCTGAAATCCAGGGTGACATGAATCACTCAATTTGAAATTGAGGCCATGAAATGTGTCACTATAAAAATAGATTTTATAAAGTGAGATATTTTTAAAAAGATCTCCGGATCATTCGTAGAGCATTTTCTAACATATCTGACATTATAAAACTTTGAAATAAACACAGTGTCCGAATAAAACATAGTAATTCTGAGTAGCCAGACAGTACTTCGCAAAAGCGAATCGTGACGTGCATAAATTGACTATTGGATAAAACCCATCGGGCAATTTTAAATAAATAAATGTCGCTCTAGGACACTACAAAACTCACTCTCTCAATCTTTTATGATAATATTTATATACGCGGAACTTTGTCGGCGCCAATTGGTATCAATCACTGCTATTCAACGATTTTGCGAAGTTGCCTTTTCACTGTGGTTTAGAAAAAGAACGTTTTAGAATGATTATTAATGATTGCAATTAATAAGTTTTAACTTCAAAGGACATTAGTGGCGAATTTTTATTCCACTCCACGTAAAAGATGAAAAAAAAATAATTTTTTTTCCTGGAAATTTTATAATTTTTCGCAAGACACTAATTGTGGATATGTCAATTAAGTGCTATTTGAATATTACTATTAGATTTTCCTGAAATAAAATCTCGGAAATGTTTTAAAGATATCAGAGTTTATATATTTTAGTTTATTAATAAATAAATTTATAAAAAAGAGAAAAAAAACTTTGCTTGCGTCATTTTCATATGTTTGCAATATTAAAATATAAATTTATATCGAAAATATTACAACTCTAAGAAAATCAAACTAACTCTTCTGTAAAAATCACATTAATCAAGATGATTCACGTGCATGGCAATTAAATAGTAATTACTCAGTAAATATAAAATAATTACTACTATGTTATAACGATATTTAATAACATATATGTTCAAATATATTGTATTTAATGTTGTAACGTCAATATGAACAAATTTTAACTACGACTTGGAGATAACGTTTTTACATTTCAACAATGTTTCAAAAAAATAATCTTTTTAAAACGTTTATACAATATTATTTTAAAACATTTAAAAGTGCACAAGAAATCAACGTTTCTAAATGTTCTTTAATGTTTCTTGCTTACTGAGCATATATTAAGTCATGAGAGATTATAGTCAGAAAGCTATTATTACGTTGCTAGTATAATAATGCTATAATTTACGGATTTATATCTGCAATGCACGTGTTGGAACGATATATTTTCCAAGACAGGTGGTATATCGCATTGTCGAGATGTTAACAATAACTGAGGAACATCAATTTCTGTCCGAAAATTCGAAGTCTTCCATATCGTTGCTACTGCGCTTTGGCTTATTTTTAGTCGTGTGAAAACATGGAATTACAGATTGATATTACAAACAACTCATGTGAGAGATCGTGTACAGGTCTGCAAGTAATAATAGCAATTGCAATTGTTTCATTATGATATGAAACCAGAGATTTTAGAAAATCCGATTGTGATTAATCTATCTAAAAATATACGAGAACGAAAGATTCTTTGAGAAGGAATATTAACACGTACAAAATGATCTATTACAGTCTTGATGTTACAATAAAATATTACACTGAGAAAAAAATTTACCAAAATTTAAAAACTGCATTTATAGTCATATGCAAACACATGGTTTATTAAAATTAAGGAAAGTATACTAAAAAAAAAAAAAAATTATAGATTTCATATATTATTTAAAAAGAAAAAATCTCTTTGAATTATCTGCAATCGAAACTCGCCAATATATAATTCTTCATAGTCATCTTTCTATATTAATGAAAAAATTCTGTAAGAGTCCATGTCTACGCCATTGCAAAGGTTGACGGCTGTCGAGAGTAATAACTTTAGCAGAAAGAGAACAAAAAATAAATCCTAAAGAAATCCTGCCTCCAGAGGATCGTGGTGACCGTTTGACTCACGAAAATAAAACATCGATTCACCACGCGGTAAGACCGGTGCCCACACGCATAAACACGTATACCTATATAAAAGTGTCATCGTGCCATTCTCGCGGATAGTTGGCCGCTGCCCATCGAGCGAACATGATCGAGGTAAGAGAGGAAATTAAAAATTCCGTGACAAGAGATATAAAAAAAAAAAGATGCGTGCACGTGTTTTCCGCGAGTGACGTCGAATTCACGTGTCGGCTGGTTGATCACGCAATTCCCTTCGGAAAAAGTGGAAATTTCCTCGTCAAAGTCCCGATTGTGTAACTTTCCTCGAATCGAAACGTGGGACGTAGTCAAGGGATTCACGCGATGAGAGTCATGCGAGATTCGAAATAGAAAAGGCGAGTGTAAAAGTTCGTACTGACTACGATCGATTATGTGCTCGATCTTTAGTACTAAATTGCTTTTTAAGATGATTCAGCTGCATGTGTTATGATCAATTTGTTACCATATTTCGAAATTATTAAAAAGTCTTCGTTATATAAAGATGTCTTTTTTTACTGACTCACTTTTTTTCACCTTAAATTAATAAATGAAATAAATGAAATTTAGTAGAAAGTAAAATTGAAGAAAGAGTGAAAAAGATTTCTTGGTATTCTTGATATAACTTGATAAATCACAATAAAGAAAAAAGTGAAGGAAGAAGCAGAACTGAACGGATATATAGGCGAGTAAATTTATGACAATTTGTGCATTTATACCTTCATTCAGATTAGCCCTTTTCTTTTTATTGTCAAACGAAATATATTCTTGGGAAGATAACATCAAGCTATTTTGGCTTTTAGCTAATTTGGCTTACTATTAGTAATACGATTTGTATAACTGGATTTCGTGGCTAAAATTATACGAACGGTTAGCGTGATTGTATGGGCGGAGATTCGCCGTTTGTCTAATTTTAGCCATCGAAACTTAATTATGTACCCTCCGCTAAAGGTAAAGGCAAAGTTACTCATAAAGGTAACTGATGATGTACGAATAGATTGTTAGTAATTAATAATGTTGGAATATTCTTGGGAGGAATTGAATTACGATAAAAACGCTTACATTACTGGGATTAATCGAAAATTGAGAACGATTAATTGAGAAAAATTTGGATAAAATTATTTGCAAAGCCTTATCAAAATTTTATATTTCGTATAAAGTATATATTATATCATTTTGTTGCAACATTAATCTCGGCAACAAAATAATTACGGTATATTAAATTAAATGTAAGTTAATTCTAAAAATTCTAAAAAATTATATCCTTAGATGCATTTTACTTAAGCTTATTTTAAATAATTTAGTTTAAGACAGAATATAATATAATTTTATTTATGATTTTACTACGTTAAATTACAAATATAAATGCAGATAAGAGATCATATTAATAATTTTGAATAAGAGAATGTAGATGTAATTGTAGACAATGGAAAATTTTTATGTGTGAAGTGATTCCTTGGGCGTTAAAGTTAGCAATTGATTTTACCATGGCATGAATACTTTGTTTCGACAGTCTATCCTCGCGATCAGTAACGGAGAAAAATCTTTTTTATACAGTACAAAAATAACTTTGTCCCGTTCGGAGAATTTCTAGTCAATCACGAGAAAGTGGGTTATCTTTTAACCTGGTCGCGATTTGGGTCAAGTGAAGTGGAGCCCGAGATCGTGTCTATATGAAATAGCAAGGGTGTGGGGGATCTCACACGTATTTCTATCAACCTACCTGCCGTGTCAAATCGTCGTCGTCCGCTTTAAATTTTCACAGGATTCCCCGACGAATTCAATCTCGAGGTGATTTCCACAGTACTGCGCGCGAAATCGTGCGATTCCATGTATTTGCGCGACGCAATAAAAAGTCATAAATTTGCGATTGCGTCACCAAGCGAGGCATTTATCTCCGTGTAGATCCTCCGGTGTGACTTTGAATTAATTTCGCGTAAATCCCGAATACGCCACGTTAAAAAATAAATCTTGCGAGCGTGATTCTTTTGCGATGGATCTTTATACTTTTTTTCACGCGCCAATGACTAAGCGAGAGGCAGGGCAGTCTAAACAGTTTTCAAATCTAGACATGCGTATATTATCTTGATACATTACCTTGCGTAAATTATTAATCGCCTATAAGTTAATCTAAAGTTACTAAATAAATATTTCAAAATATTTTAGCTATAAATTTTCAACATTAAACATTAAATATGATAATTAATTATGGGATTAAGTATTTATTTATTTTGACTGATTAATAATAAGAAAAAAAACATAATTATATAATTATCTATGCGTAAGTGAAAATCTTGTACAAGACAAACGTATTCTGTACAGTTTTTGGTACTGTTTCTTGGCGTTTACGGGGCATTGGCGGCTCCTCATTTACCCCACGTGAGTCATGATCATCATCTGGACAATAATGCGGAAGTGGTCTATGGGCAGCTTCCCGGTACTGAGAATCTAAACGAAAAGGCACTTCCGATATCCCGCCTATTCGCTGCGGGAACGAATAATCTGCCGGCGAGAAAGAATCTGGCAGAGAGATCTCAAGTACCTCAACGACTTCCCGGAACAGCGAATCTGGCGGAAAAACGAATTCCTGATATCGTCCTGAAGAGATTGTCGCAAGTGCTTGATGTTAAATAAAAAGAAGAAAATTGCAGTTTAAGATGTAATACTTTTCTTCACGCAATAACATTTGAAATATATTTAATTGTCACCAATTAATATCTGAATAATTAATGTAAATTGCGTGAATATTTTTATTACATTAAAAAAGATTAAAGCACATTTTCAATATTTAAAAATTTTTGTGTGCAAGAAAGTAAAAATCTTTCTGAAAATTATATGGATACGATGGATCTCGTAACGATTATGCCACAATAATAATAATAATAATAAAGAACATTTAAATGATCACTAAGAGAATACAAATTATTGAATTGAAGTTAATATACTCTATTGGTTATATGATTTTTAGCAACGCACTAAAATTAACATTGGTGGACTAATCATTTCAAAACTTATTCATTATAAATAAATCAAAATAATTTTGTTTTAATAATTATAATTTCGTATTATATACTGCATCAGAAAATGTAATATACATAATCGATAAATTATTACATTATATATCTACTGCAAAGTATATAAGGCCCAGTTACTACGTCATAACAATGTAATTATGAGAGTGATAAAACGATTTGCGGATGAAACCGCAGGAGAAAACGTACTATTTACATTTTTTTCCTCATTTTTTCCTCTCTCACTTCACTATTACCTCATAGAATTGCTGTTATGATCATACAGCAATTCTATGGACAAATAGAAGAATGAACAAGCATAGTTCGATGCAAAAAATAAAGAAATAAATTTCATTAACAACATGATTTATTTTTTCATTTTTTACGTGTGCTCTGTGTAATTTCGTTGATAGTAATATTGTAAAATTAACTTGTAAAATAGAATTTACAACGTGTTTCACAGTGCTATCGAAAATATAATAATATAATTGCTCCAAAATATTATAATAAAACGTATGGTAAATTGTTTCACAATTGAAAGAACAATAATATTAAATATTATTCGATTATCTTTATGTTATTTTATAGAAATCATAATGCTTGTATATAATTACATTGTTTTACGTACATAGCATTCGTTGGTAAAGTTGGAAATGCTTTCTAAAATTTATATTATAATTAAATTGAAATGTACATTGCAGCAGCAATTGTGGTTAATATATATTTATATTTATATAATTGTTTATATTACAAATTTAAATTTACGAAAATACAAAATATCATCAATCAATAATAATATCGGCAGTCAATATACACACTTCTCGGATTACCGTCGGAAAGGAGGAGATGCCGACAGCATTTGCATCGATTTCAAAATGTACTGTTCATTTTAATCAAAAGATAACGCCACAAACAAAATTTAGAGGGGTGAACAATACTTGGAGTATTTAAAATAAAATTTGAAAATGATAATATATTGCACTCACAAATTTAAATAAAAAATCTCTATTTAATTAAAATCCGTATATTTTTGTTGGGGATGGAGATTTGTTAACTTAATTTTTTATACTTGATATATATGTTATGTAGATTTCAAATCCGTATTGCAAAATTGAAACGTGGAATATTGTTTTTAGAAAACATTATTTATTTCCTGTTTGAATATAATTTATTACAGATTTTGAAATATCTCTTTATTAAACAGGATTATTTTCAATTTTATTATTCTTTTCATACTTTTTCCTTTTTGCATAAAAAAAGCGAAGGTATTTCATATTCATACGAATCAATATGTTACGCTCTTCTAAGATTGACGTGCCACCCTTTAGCTTTTGCTATTTCGTACTTGCTGGACATTATTTCGTCGGCGAATTGCACCAAGTCATGGCAGTCCTTCGTACGTGTTAGAACTTTAATCCAGTCGGCGTTTGGATTTAATACACGCAACCGATTAACAGCGAGATTACACAGGGCTCTACGTGCAGTCGTCGAGCTTATGGTAGCTTTAAACTAAAATTAGCTGAACTTCGCGTATCTTCGATACCGCGCCTTATTCCAGCAGCGCCTCATGTTGATCGTCGAGCGCGAGGATAATAGGATTTCAGCTCACTCTCGAAAAACTTGACTTAACCGCGTCTATCTATAAAATCTGCAATCTAGTAATACATATTAAAGTAAATCTCCGATATTCCTTAAAAAAAACCCAGCGATTAAAAGCGATCAAACATTTAATTAAACTAAACTTAAATTAATTGGTGTAAAAATAATAACATAAGAATTATATATATATGATGCAGCAAATTAAACTGATAATGAAATATTTGTAAAGGGCTTTCTGGCATTCCGAATCTGATCTAAAATTGCAGTTTGTGAATTAATTATGAGAGCCACTTATATTGACCTAAAACAGCTTTAAGCAATACATCCTTTAAACAAATATAAAATATATATCGAAGAATTATTTTTAGAACACGTAAAACGGCTACAATCCAATACACGCTGCTTTAGGTACAAAAAGCCCTTTTATCACAATTATGTATTTCGATCGAGTATGTAATCTCAGAATATCGCGATGAAGATTGGCGAACCAGCTCCATGAGGCTTTATCTCCTCTTCGTGCACGCGCTATTACGTGCTATTATAGCGCGACATCTTCACGAAGTGTGAAATCTAATATTCACGTCGCACACAGGTTGTCGCGCGTGTCCTCTCGCGTTCGTACCCATATGTGTACAACACCGACACGTGCCGTTCTGGTCGGAACACACGCGATGCGCGAATCAGAAAGAGAGGGAGAGAGAGCGTACGCATTTGCTTCTACGACCGCTAATCTTAACGGAAGGGGATGGTGTTTGCACGGTTAGGGGTTGCACCGACGGGTTACGGTTTCGGGGGCGAGTCAAAGACACCGACCACACTAGTGCAACAGCAATGCCCCCCGGTCAGGTGGGTTAACCGGCTCCTAACTTTGACCGACGCCGGCCGACGTTGCCTTGCACTCGCGAAATCGGTCGATTAAAGCCGCCCACACACGTATACACGCAAAATCCGCACGATGCATTGTGCATTCAAACACGATAATTGCACCGTTAAGCAGATAGAGATCCGAAGATTACCGGCCATTGTGATACCCATGAGAAATCATACGATTTCAGCCTCATAATAACACTTCGATTTATTAATAGAATGAAACGGATAAATAATACCCGCAGAAAGAGAGAAAATAAGGGCAGATGATATATTTAAATTATCATTTGTAATTAAATGGATTTTACAAGTTATATGTTATAGATTTGTTTTTGTTTCTATTTTGTACGAATAATAGAGTTTAAGTAATTTATTTTCTTGATGAAAATGCACTGACAAACAAGTCTATTTATCGAAGAAGTTATGGCAGCAAAAGGGCACTGTGATAACGAAAAGGCACTACTCGCTTTTAGAGTATCGGATTGCGATTCGGCAGAGGTAGTAGTGCTACAGTTTCGATGGACGGATGCACTATCGCTGATATCGTTGCCTGGAAACAAAGCTAACTGCTCTACATTTCCCCGCCGAGTAACAACGCCACATAGAATGTTATTTAATATATTACTCTTTTATTACACGTTACTCTTCTTTTGTTCCTTATGATAATATTTGTTATTTGATTATACAAAGAAAATTACATAGAAATTTATATTAAAGAAGAATGAAAAGTTTTTCTAGCAATATATTGAAAATTTTTAATTAAAATTGAATTAAATATTTGCATTTCTATATGAACTATAGTTATTAAATACATGAAGGCATTACATTATTATATTATTTGTACTGTAAACTATTATAGGTCGAAATACTGTCACAATTATCCTCTTAACGAAATATTTGAAGATCTTTCAGTTGGAGAGTCAATTTTGTGCGTACAAACATTTTCATGGCTTGTAAATTACCGGAACAAAGAAAGTTGCCTTTTTTAATATAATTATTAATATCTTTTCACCTAAATGTTCACTGTACATGCGACATATTAAAGTAAAAAATATTCTCAGCACACAGTATTCTAAAACTGCATATTTAAAATGGTGCATACGTTTTGGCGAAATGGTCCTCGCTATGAAGTCATAACATTTTAAGTTGTACACGGAGCACGTGAGGAGATTCATTAATGGAAAATGCGGAGTAGCTAGGTAAACACGCGTGTTGTATACGTTTACGCGCAATATCGTTAGAAGTAAGTCCTAAGCGCATTTATGTAAATACGTGTCGTAAGCGCATTTTGCAAAAAAATTGGGAAAAAATTTAGAAGATTTGATGATATAAATCGCATCATCTTTGAAAACTTTGCATCAGCAATTTTAAAATCTTTTTTGAATTTTTCTTTTAGTTTTTCCTTTCTATCCTATAAAAAAATTCAATTTAGATTGAATTATTTAGATAAGAATCGATAATTGATAAGATTTTGAAAATAACATTAAGCAACAAAAAACCGATTTTTCTTTTACGTTAAGATTTTGTAGACTATTTCCTGTAGATTTTTATATTGCAAAAATATAAAGGGATTATAGATAGATAGATTCATAGATAGATAAATAAAGTTTAAATGATACTTGGTCTTAAAACTATTTTTGTTTGATCTATTTGTTATCTTGTAATAGTAGTTTAAATCTCCCTTTTCAAACCTTGTGTAAATTTATGGCACATCCCAGTCCAGAATTATCAATTTTCCAAAAAGTTCGATTTTCACAGCAGATTTCTCAAAATTCTGATGTGATAAAGATTCTACGCTCAAATTCATGTTTAATAGCCAAAAATGACAGAAGAAGAGATAAAGAGCTAATTTCCTTTTTATTACTTTGTTTTATTTTTATACCTTAAGGGACAAGTATCGATGTTAAAATCGATAAGAGTATGCCAATCGGAATTATTGTCATTCTAAATTATAATATACTTATAATAAAGAAAAAGCATGGGATGGTAAAGTATGAGATACCTCACATGATTCGCCATGTTATTTTTTTTCCATTTGGTTCGTGAAAGATTAAATAATAAATAAAATGGTAATAAAATATTTTTAATTTAAAAATTTTTTGAAAATATTAAAATGTTTTTTAAAATATAATTAAAAATATTCTAATTTTATAGCAAAAACTTTCAAGATTAAGGAATATTAGATAAATTAAATAAACTTTAATCTAACAAAATTAAGGAATTTTTTCCAATGATACTAGCGATTTTCTGTCATCCTCTTGATTCTTAGATCCCCTTTTTTTTCTCTCTTTTACAAAGTTATCCCATTTACCCGCAGGGGACAGTATCGTTCAGTTTAAAAACCACTGATGTAGATATTCGAAGTATGTATATAATAACACGTATATAAAATAAAAATTGTACAGCTAAGGTAGAAAGTTAAAACATCTTACAATTTTTATAGCTTTATTTGTATTTAATGCTTAATTCAATTTAAATCTGTTACAAAAAGTATCTTTTGACGAAACGATTTCTGACGTAAGTGTAATATTGCGGTTAAAAGAACATATTTCCGATATTTACATATCGCGGCCAGTAAATGGATCATGATAACCAATATATTTTGTTACATAAATACGACTATTTATTTACACACATGTTCGTAGAGTGAGAAAACTACGATCACACTTAAACAATGGGATCTACTGCTTTGTTTGCCGGTTAAATATTGACAATTATTGGACTTCGAGCACGCAAAGAGAGATAAAGTGTCTTGTTTTTATTAAAACAAAGCTACTTAAAAAACTAAGAAGTCATAAAAAAATATACTAATTCTAAAACTATTAATTTGAAATTTTTGGCATATTCAGTGTTGGAAAGTATGATCCTTGATAATTTCATTTAAAATTGGAATAGTTTGAATAGATGACTTTAAACTCGTACCAGGTTATACTCGTATTTCAAGTTGCTAACGATAAAAGTAGCACTTTTCCATAAAGCTACGTAGATACTATTTTATTAAATGGGCAGAATGTATTCCAAAGATTATATTTTTTATTTTATTTCGAGGAACCCATTTTATAACAAACTTATTTAAAATACTATACAATTAATAAGTAGAAAATATTTTTTCATATATCACATAATAATTGAGTAATTTTTTACAGAGTTAATTTATCTTATTCTAAAATAAGATAAATTAACTTTATAAAATACAATAATATATAGATTATTTGATTAACCTTTAGACTTGTGTATCTTATCTATAGCTCCATAATAAATGTCATGCAATATGGTTCAAAAGTGAACTTAGCCGTTGAGTTGTAAAAATATATACTTATCATCTTTAACTTCCATGACGACCGCTTCTTTGAAGTGCCGAGAAAGTTGAAGAGTCCAAGGAGGGAAACTCGAAGATAGTTCTATTTTCTATCGTCAAACCCGATGGACTTCTTGAATCGTTACTCGGAACAAGGGACGTAAAGTGTCTTTGCATTTGATTTTAGTTACAATGACGATTGCCTTCACCAAAGCGCGACTGCAGTTCACTATTGTTCCTTAGCATGTTGCTTCGAAAAGGGCATTTCGGAGAAGCACAACTTCTCAAGACCCTTTGGGAATCGACAAATCGTGTAATACGTCGATCATATATCGGATATCAAGTTGGAGAATTTGCGATACAATATTGATCGAATAGTCCAAAACAATTTAAACCACTTAAAACCAAGAGAAAAGTAGGCCATGATAGATTGCAAATTTAATACATTCGAACATTGCGTGTTTTATAGATATGTGTGTGTATATATATACACACATCCTGATATCAGTATTTTTTAAAATAAATTAAAGTAGTAAAAAAGATGATTTTAGAAAAATGGATTTAAAATAAACTTAAATTAAACGATACTTTTTAAAATATTTTAGATTATTTAAATTAAAAGTTTTTTTTGAAAATATAATTTTAAAAATATAGATTAAAATATATTTATTATTATTTTATTTCTTTATATGACACATATGAAATAATTACATTAATTTCAACAGAAATGTCGCTTTTTAATGATAGTTTTTCTTTTTAAAAATAATATCAAATTAAAATTTAGAATACCGTTTTTCTTTAGCCTGTGTGTTAAAGCTTATATTTATAGTTAAGGTTACGTAATATTAATCCTTTCACCCATCCTATATAGACTGTCAAAATGACAATTGCTTATATTTCTGTGCGATATTCTTCGTAATGTTGACACAAATTCGAGAGAGATATAAAGATCTTCTTCCACTTTTTGAAAAAATAATATATATTGATAAATTTATACATTATTAAAACATCGATGACAATCATTCACGATACCAAATACAATATGTATCGAAATCGATAGTTAATATCACAGAAAAGAGAGCAACAATCAGATGAATGTTTGCCAATGAATCTATGTATGTTTATCACGCTGAAATGATTCATAGAAAATGTTTAAGACCAATTTTTTTAGTTTTTAGAAAAATTAATTACAACGTTCAGTAGTTCAAACGATATATTTTTATATTTATATTTAAAATTTATATTTTTATGGTGATATTTCCTCTGTACGTATTGTAAAATGTAGATAACGAACGTAACAAGGCATTAGAAAGTTTTTCTGTCTTCACTCTTCAACTGAGAGCTCAGTTTGTGTCCTCTGACGAATGACTTCGTTGATCCAGCTCGCGTTTGCTGTGAAATCGGAAGCGAGCAGATCCGGCAGAAAGAAGAAACTTTGGCGCAAACGAATGGATCCTCGCGCTTTAAGCGAAAGTTATCCGCGCACTGTTAATGCGTCTAACTAGCTCGCTTCTCTCGTAATCCACGCACCTGCGTCCTCTTCCCTCTCGCCGCGTAACAGCATCCTTTGCGACCGAAACCCGGAAACTAGCTTTGCGCGTAGGAATAACATATATACTGCATAATTGGACCTCACAACACGTTTTCATTTTAGCCTATGCAGTGTTATACGAGGTAAAAATAACCTTACATATGCACACACACACACACACACACACACACACACACACACACACACACACACACACACACACACACACACATCTTTATATATCTCTACTCCGTTTTTGAAAATGTGAAAATATCATTAAGACAAAGTTATATTCGCTACTCTGAGAGAGTGCTTTTTTCGGTCATTGAAAGCTTTAAGAATACATATTTAAATATTTTCCTTTCAATATATCATTTTAAATATTTTTACTACATTTAAACATTTTGTTAAAATTCTACCATAATAATCGATGTAATATAAGAGCTGATAATATACGAGTAATAAGAGTTTCCACGATTCCTCTTTTGTGTAATATTTACTTTTACATATCATGTGTTAGCTTTTCAATGTAACTAAGGTAAATGGATTAAATTTGGTAGCTTTCACTGACATTGGTCGAATTAAATTAAAATTGATCATATTGTTACCTGGAATATATGATTGTTTATTTTGGGAATAACAGTAAATACTTGGACCACATATTAAAAAAGAAAATTACTGATTCTGTCTGGTTATTTGTATACTTTCGTTAATTTTCACGGATACTAATTAAAATTAAATTAATATTAGTACTAATTAATATGATGGGTAAGTAATTGAAGAATAAAAAGTGTGGCATTTCTTTTGTCTCCTTTTTTTTCTTGCTTTCGCGATAGCACGTCATATTTACGTCACATTTTTTAATACAGATTGTGTCAACGAACTTGGACGATGTTATTAACATTAAGCCACATCATACTTTGAAAACGCATTTTTGATTAAAATTAAAAATAAAATTTAATTACAAAATATTTTACTTTAAACACCAGTTTTTTAAAATTATAATCATAAATATTTGTCAATTAACAGTTTTATTTTCAAATAAAACCGTTTATGTTGCCAGACTAATCAGTTTTTGCTCAATAAAGATTAATATCGGATAAAATATAAAAACATGAACATACAGAACATTTTGCTTTAATTTCCAACTATGTAAATTTTTAAATGTGTAAAATATAAAAAAATATTGCAAAGATATTATTTTGATTTTGAGATTATTGTATAATTGAATTAATGCGGTTTATACGGTTCTCTTAGAAGACTTTCTTTCATATTTTTTAATAATGGAAAAAAAATTTTTTAATTACACAGCAATGTGTAACTTCAAATGAAGCATTCAGTATAAGAAATAGCCCAATTGGCAGGTCGTATATAATTTGTTCAATGATGGAAACTTGAATGATGGAATGAGGAAAAGACAGCCGGTGCACCGCGGTGTTCTGGACCGCGTGGAAAGAAGTATGCTGTAAAAATTGTAATAAAACGGTCGTTAACTGCATAACCCATATAATGGAGTGATATTTGTGTCGTTCTGTAACGTCGGTCTGCTCGCAGAAGCTTTCAGAAAAATATCATTATAGCCATGGCTGATTGCAAACAGAAATCGAGCCGTATTTTTGATACAATATCCAAGTTGTATTTTAATTTTTCAGATTTTAAATTAAAAAAACATTTAAAAATTTTAGTTTATAATTAAGTTTACTGCAATAACTGACTTTCTTTTAATTTGTCCTTATATTACAAATTATCGTCTTCCTTCTGCATACATGTATTTCAAATATGTTTCGAATATATGTTACAGATATTCCATATATATATATATATATATATATATATATCGGTACACATATGTATACATTTACGTGCATACATATCAATATCGTGAATGTGATATCCTGACTTGATGATGGAAAGCTATAGCTATGTACTTACCTCAATTATTTTAATCACCTATCCGATTACGGCAAATTAATTATATCACATCGAAGAGAATTTGAAACAGAACTACATATATATACATATATATAAATACATATATAAATACGCATATATAAATACATGTATAATAGGCAATTTAATTTTGGCAGTTTACCATTTTCTAAATTTACTAAGTAGATCCGTATGCACGTATCATGTAGTACTAGAAATACATTTCTATTGGACCGACCGTCAAAAATAAGATATCGTAAAAGCCACGATAAAACTGTCGTCTCCGTTACGATCCAACGTGATCAAAAGATATTCCATGTTTATTATCGTAACGAGTGTTTCTGGGCGCACTTGCCCCTCTGAAATTCGAGAAATATATCATTACATTCGGATGCCCAGATCGCCATATAGTATACAAATCTTATTTGTTGAACAGTTATTTGTATAGTCGTTCTTTCGTATAACTTAGAATAGCAATATATTTTAACATATAAAGTAGACGACACACTTGTGCTTATCTCATAGCTTATCTGCAATCAAACAATAAATTGAATAAGTAAGGATAAGCTATATTGAAACGTTTCTGAAAACATTGAAACATTGATGTGCAAATAATACAGAGAGATAAACTTCGAAGTGCACGTACAGACGATCTTTCTCTCAGGTTTTGCGACGG
Source organism: Solenopsis fugax (assembly GCA_003595255.1). NCBI lineage: Eukaryota > Metazoa > Arthropoda > Insecta > Hymenoptera > Formicidae > Solenopsis > Solenopsis fugax. The sequence continues at coordinate 42,661 of QKQZ01052706.1, forward strand.
AATAAACGACAGGCTCTTCACACTTCTGGATTAGATACGTCCACGTCGCAAGGATAGCATCGTAAAAACTATAATAAAATTGTCGTTATCGCGTAAAATTGCACAAATAGCAAGCTCTACCGCGATAGTTACGTCGCTACCAGCTTTTCTGTGAAGTAGACAAGGACAATTTTATATGTCGCAGGAAAAAAAGTATTGGTAATTAAAGCAATTTAGGATCTTTACCAAATTATTTCTTAACATTTTTATGATTTTTATTCTAAAACGCAATATTTTACACTTCTTGCACGAGATAACTGTTTGCACGTACTGTTGGTACGCTGTGGCTACAATTTCATACACTCGTTTATTACAATGTCCGCGGTATACATCATTTTCATGGACGATAAAAAGCAATGTTGCAATTGTAATTCATTATAATTCGTTTCTGCACCAGCCCTGTGTTTCATTGCGCAACAAAAGCGGCGCAAGCAATCGGTTTTCGGTGTCACAAAATGCAAGCTAATACTACTTCTCGTAATTCGCGGTGTCGCATGTCGTCGTAACATCGACGCGGCGAATCCGATTACGCTATTACCGCTACATTAAACACGCTGCTTGGCATTTTCATGGATCCCAACCTTCCGTACGTGACACGGACACACGTGTGATGTTCGCGCAGCGGAACGCAAAGAGAGCCATATCCGCACCGCGAATTTTCCGCCAAATGCGGCTGTCTAGTTCTACATTTTATTCGTCTAAACGCGTTGGACGCGTTTAAATGCAGACACGAAATGAGAATCAAACGGCAACATTCACAAAGTTAAATGTGTTGTGAGAACACGGCTTATTGTATTCGTATAAAGGTTAAAATTCATATAACTCGGCCACTTCGCCATAATGCTGGGAAAGTGTTGTTGGTACAGCGTAATGCAAGATAATAGTACCAAATTGCGAAGATTAGCGTCGAGAAATTTTAAGTGTTTTCGTTTCATACACTCGCAAAGACAATTGTGCAAAAGCACTGAAACCACTAGACATAATAAGTTTCAAATTAAAGTGTGAATTTTTAAAACAGAATATTTAAAACACGGATACGTTTGTATCATTTAATCGGATACGTAAAATGTAATTACTCTTTAATTATATCTAGATCTAACCATTTAAAAATAAAAAGAAACAAACTGGAAAGAATGACTATTTCTAAAACGTCGCTGTTATATTCTTACGCGAGTAAAAACTCACAAGAGCAGTCATTTTATCATCGCACTTACGATATTGCTAATGAAGGATACTATGCGGATATACCGTCCTTGTTTAAAAGCCTGTTAGTGTGATAACGGGGAACCTCGAGAATATATAGGATCTTCCCCTCTCGGACGGTCCTCCACCCTCGTCCTCGCCTCGTTTCCCTCTGCCATCCAGATCGCGCAGTGATACAGGAATGTCTGGGATGCTACTGTCGATGGTGTAGAGCTCTAGGGTGATTTTGGCGTGGCCATTATGGTGATTACATTAGGTACCATCGTGCCGAGCAACCCCGCGTGCGGCTCACTTGGTTTATCGAGTGGACAATTCGATGGAGAAAGCCAGATCGCCGATTCTGAATAATCCGCCGCTGTCCCTCGACGTTACAAGCGTGTCCGGCACTCGTGCAATTTGCGCGGAAATGATAACGGGCGACCGTGAGAAAGGCGTCTTTCATTTTGACGAGAAAATTAGCATGTTACCGTAAAGCGCACACTCCGTCATTCTTGCCCTTTCAGTCGAGATAGTCTAGTAACAGTAACTGTGTCTCTTGAACCCTTTAACTGCTACGCGTTCAACTACTGCTTTGAAATTACCAGCACACAAAATAGAAATGTTGCAGTTATACTATATTGCCCAGATTAATTATTAGTATGTAAATCAACACGTAATGTCTACAACAGTTACAAATTAGATAACAAGATAAATTAGGAAAACTAAAAATAAGAAATTAAAAATAAGTAAATCTCCTTGATACTTAATGTATCAAAATGTTTTCGGAAAATTCGGACTGTAGAATATCTTTCTAAAAAATAAATGTGTTAAGTTAATCATACAGTTTTGAATTATGGTAAGTCACATTGACAAATTACAGAGCTTGATAACTTCATTGCAGAACGAGGCGAATTGCATAGCGAGGTGAAAAACATTCAATATTGACACTGTTTTTGGAATACTGGCGTATGTTCGTCCCGCAGTTTCTTCTATTCGATACGAATACGTTTACCACGAGTTTCCGACAATATGCAAATAAATTGTTTAATCGTATCGTATTTACTCGCTTTATTAAATGTACACAATTAACCGACAGTCCCTTTAAAGCGCATGTCGCTTGCGATGTAATGTAATAAAGGATAAAACGATTTTGTCGTGACGGGTATTACGACATTAATTATTACTACTACACAATGAGAATACTCTATCGCAACTATCTCTGACGTTTAATATTGTTTAATGTCATTTCTGCACGATGCACTTACTCAGTTAATGCAAATAGTTCTCATTTACGAATCTTATTGCATTGCTACTTGTTATTATTATGAGATGTCTCAGATCTTGATCAAAATATACCAAAGAATCATTTGATTAGTTCCATTTCTTCGAACGAAACCATTATATAGCGATTTATATATTTAAATTAATATTAATATATTAATAGATTAATATATTTAAATATATAAATACTTAAACACTGAAGTTCAAGAATTTTATCAGTTTAAGTTAAAGAAGAAAAATTTAATCAAATTAACAATCTTTTTCTCAGTATTATTATATAGCAATTATTGTATGTGGTAAGGCTTCTGAGTAGTCGGCCGAGAACTGTGTGTATTGCAGAAAGAATTAGAACTAAAAGGCACGTGAAAAGTGACATATTCACGATAAAATTTTGTCTTGAATGCTATTTTGTTATTACGTGCTTCATTGTGAAAATGTGACTCGTCTCGTGACTATTTACCAAATTCGTAAAAATAGACCGCAAGTAAAGTTATCTTTAAACTTTATACGTAGAAGCATATTTTTCATTCATTTCAACAGCTGTCTGTGTGTTTTCCTGCCTGAATAGGCTTCACTTCATATGCTTTTTATGATTATTTACTAACGTCACAATTTCAATACGACTGCGGCGATTATTCAGGAGTCTTAATTTCAGTCTCATGAATGTAGGAAAATATATTTTAATTATTATAATTTTAATTATTACAATTTTAATTATTACAATTTTAATTAAGATATATTTGTTGAAAATAGATGAATAAATAATGTAAAATTGAACAGTTAATATTTTACGCTGTCAGTTTAAAACTAAAACAGACGAATTCTGAACGTCAGGAGAATGATTTTGCGGTTTGAGAAAGAGGGAGCTTTACCCTCTTTTGGGGCGCGGACCCCGAACTTCTTCGCGCACACCACGAAGTGCAGAAGTTCCTTCCTTGTAATAGGCTCGACGGCCTTTACGTTTCCTTTTTACGGACTTTACCCGAGCGAAACATTCCCTGGAGAACGCGAGACGAGAGACGAAGACGGCGTTTTATATCTCTCCGGCCTCTCTTCCCTGCGGTGTGCTGTAGACTCGAGTTAGTCGGTTTAGACAGGCACACGGCGTTCTTCATCCTCTGCCTTTCTCCCCGTTCCCTTCTACCCTCCTTCGTTTTCATTCTCTTTCTCTATTATGTAAATAGTAATACGTTACGTTGTCACGGAGCGGAACGCGTCGTATCCGACATGCACGCGAGCCGCCGTGTAACATCCCTCTCGAATGTGGGATACGGATGTGAAGTGACGTCATACTGAACGTATCCCCCGACTAAATCTATGCCTACCCTATGTTCGAAAATAAGTTTGGTTACTGCTTATTAGTTACTAGCAAAAGTAATGCAGTTGGCAGAAATGAAAATTACTGGCGTTGCGTTTCGTTTCTTCCACCAATAAAACCAGTAGACGATTCCAAACAGTCTGAAACGTCATAAAGATTTTCAGGTTCAAAATTGCGGACATTTCAATGTTAGCTTGTAGTAGCATTGCAGAAATCTTTTGTAACTTCCATACAATATTACAATGTTTCAATGTAAGGTTTATGCAATATTTCTTTAATCTTTCAATGCTGAGTTATAATTCTAATATTCTAATCTTCACTTTTTATAACAAATGTTATATTAATGATTAATATTATTGAAATATGGATTTTTTTATTTCGAACTCTCCCCCTTCTTTTTTCCTTTCTTCTCTTCATCTTTATCTTTTTTTCCGTATTTCAAAACTCTTTCTTCTTTTTTTTTCATTATTTTATTTATTTTCTTTTTAGACAACGTTTTATAATATCTACTTGTCTATTACATGTGATATGATTTTACTGAAAGACAGAAAAGAAAATAATATTTATTTATTATTAAATAAATTTTTATTTCTATATTAAATTTCAAAATATTACATCTAATCCAGCGGTTATTAAAACTTTATATCATTCTTTTGTATATATTCACTCTGCCCATTTTCTTTTTCTTTGATTCTTTATTTTAAACTTTTTTCTTTGTTTTTCTTTCTTTTAAAATTTTTTCTTTTATATTTTTTTTATATAAATAAATTTTTAACTTAGGTAAAAAGTTAATAAATTAAAGTTCATGTGTTTCAAAAATAACTAGTTAAAGTTAAAAATTAAATAATTTAAAATTAACTAACTAGGAAGACCTCCCAACTGCTCGTCGCCGATCCCGACAAATAATATATCATTGGAAAGTACGCACCGAAATGATCACAGATATATAGGTCATTGCCTCCCGAACAAATGTCAGTACGATATTTACGATAAGATATAACAGAAAGATCGGAACTGGATTATCTCGGAAAATATAAGTTTCTTGAAAAAAAGTTTCAAATAAAAGTTGTAGAGTTTAAGGAAGTCTATTCACTGATCTTACCAGTTTGACCTTGAATGGCGTCACCAAGGTTAGATCAAAGTCACATCACTTTTTTAAATGGAACACCCTATTTTTAGTTTCATAGTCTAATAGCTGTTGTCGAGAGCTTTCCAAAACACTACATTGATGTTTATTTTCATTAAGTATTGTTATGAAGCTTGACAGTTATAATATTATCACTAGGGAGCCCTGTAAATATCATACTGAGGTTCGTTCGGGAGGCAACGACTTATATATCTGTGAGCATCTCGGTGCATGCTTTCCAATGATATGTTACTTTTCGAGATCGGCGACTAGCAGTTGGGAGGTCTTCCTAGTAAATTAAATTAAAATTTATTAACTTTATTATTTAACTTTTAATTCTTTAATTACTCAACCCTGCAAATGAGAGTTTGTAATGCAGTGCGATGCAAGTAGATATCCCTAAAAGTCGTTGATCAAAAGACGCAGTAGTTTCGCGCAGCGAGAGAGACTCCATATTACCCAGACGCACGTGCATGCCGTCGGCTAATGCCCCACTCGGGTTGTTGACCGCTCACAATTCCGTAAGATAGGCAGGCCCGCGCTGTGTGGGCCGCCTCCACACTCTTCCGAGGCGCACGTG
>QKQZ01052710.1:0-24383 GCA_003595255.1 Solenopsis fugax
CCCGTGCGCGCGATCGCACGTGGTTCACGCGAAACGATGGCTTACAGGCTCAATGCCACGTCGGCGGGCCGCGCTTATGCTCGACGCATCATCTAAATACTACTCCGTATATTCCGCGCACCGTTAACCTAATAAACTGCAGCATGATGCAAATTGGATGACAATTATGATATGATTAAAATGGTACATCATATCCATTATATTCCCCTTGCCCCGACTATTTATTATTTCTAATATTCCAGCGCTTGTTCTAGTATTTGTTTTTATTTGCAACATCTTATCTAATGTTTTATTATAAAAGTTTTTTCTTTATTGTAGCCTAAGAATTTATTATGGAGCAGCTTAGCGAAGGACAAGCGGTTGTCGTGGGCAGCACGGGTGGAACTGTACAAGTTGTTCAAATGGGTCAGGGTGGGCAAGCTATGATGCTTCCACAGGCGATACAAGTAGCAGCACCTAATGGACAGATTCAAGTTGTTCCAGTTTCAAGTCTGACTGGCACCGGTCAACAGATAGTTATTCAGCAGCCACAAACACCACAAATCATTCAAACTCCTGATGGACAGACGTACATTTACCAACCTGTGCAATTGGAAGGACAAGTGCAACAAGCACAACCAACAGGTATGTAGAAAAACATCTGTTTCAAATCTATTTCATGTCATAAATAATTTTCTCTAATATCTTTTTCTTTTGTTCACAGTGATAAATCTTAATGGTAATATTATGCAAATTGGTGGTACAACATCACAGACTACAACTACTGCAGCTACTACAACCCCAGTACAGCCTTTAGGCAGTCCCACATCAACTGTGTCACAAGCAGGGAATGTTGTCATGGTAATAATTGATAGAATTTTTCATTTATATTTTTTGTTAATTTGTATTGTTAATTGTATTTGTTTTGTTAATAATCATAGAATAATATGACTGTGCTTTTATTAACACATTTTTTGAAAATTAAAAACTAATATTTTATTGTTGCAATTATTGATTAACCATATCTCTTATTTTATAATCAGATGGTACCAGGTAACAGTGGACAAACACAATTCCAAAGAGTCGCGTTACCCAATGCCGAGCTTCTTGAAGAGGAGCCACTCTATGTCAATGCAAAACAGTACAGACGGATATTGAAGCGTCGTCAAGCCCGTGCTAAATTAGAAGCTGAAGGAAAGATACCCAAAGAAAGGCCAGTAAGTATCTTTCAGTTTTTCAGCTTCAAAATTGCTTTTCTTCTTAATATATATTTGAGATCAAGAGATTTTTATGTCTTGAATGTACTTGAATACTAATCTTATATAAAATATAAAATTATGTTACATTTATTTTACATTACGTGTCGTCATTTATATAATATATTTGGATTGCAAAGACGATAATAACGGAAGATTTAATTTTCACAGAAATACCTCCACGAATCTCGTCATCGACACGCGATGAACAGAATTCGTGGTGAGGGTGGCCGTTTTCATTCAGGTCAAGTGAAAAAACGAAAGTAAGTGTTGATTATATTTTTCCTAATACAGGTTACTCTTGTAAAAGAATAGAAAACAGAGTTATGTCTTGGTAATTTTACACATATAAGAGTATAACGGTTCCAGTAGAGAAAATGAAAACTCCACGATTATCCAGCACATCACAACCTCAATTTAGCACCGATAATGTTTATACTATAGCAATAGCTGCTACAAATGTAGGTGTACAATATCATGACACAGACAATATGGCATCCACAATTGTATTTGAAATAAGATAAGCTTCTCTCTAATCAGAGACGCTTGTGATTTCGCGAATATGCGAATTACATTTGCTGTTTCTAATTGTTTGTTGCAGAAGTCAAATATTCCTCTGCAAGATATGATCTCTGATGACAACATTATTACTTTGAACAATTATTTGATGTAAATAATATTATAAGTTGAATGGAGAAAAAAAAAGTTTAAAACTTACTGTGTCGGTGATTATATTGAACATCTGCAATTTGTAAATGTTCCGGTGCGATGTATAATATAATAAGTAATTTTATGAAGAACTAATCTTTAGATAAAACTGTACATGAAGTGTTCCAGATATACTATTTACTTAGATTCTAAAGCAGATTTATTTTTTGAATAATTAATGGTTACATATTGCACTGATAAGCTCAATTTTGAAGGGCAAAAATAGACAACAAAAATATTCTATCGTAGTAGTAGATATATTACAAAATATCGACATTTTTATGTTGCACTCTTCAACAATTCAAAATTTAAAATCCATTTGAAATCAACTGCAAATATGAAAAACGATCTAATATCTAATGATCTAATAATATGCAATATACATTACAAAAATATATAGTGTTAAAAATTAGAAATAAATAATTAACATTCAATATTTAACATTTGTTATAACGTGGAAAATAAAACAGTTGAATCAATAAAAAAATACATTCTGCCATTCTGAAGCACTTTGTGTACGTATTCATAAGTATCTACAATCTGGCAGTATTTACATTTTTATAATTTAACTGTATTCAAATAAATATTTAAAAGTTTTGTTTAAGATACGTATGAATTAAATACATAAACAATTAAGTTAATTTTTGTGTCTTGAGAAAATGAGCTATAAATTAGGTACATAATTTTGTGTGAATGTATGGATTCTTCTTTATCAAATTTTATGATGTGAGTGTTAATTATCTATATTATGAGGTGAGACTGAAATCATAAATCGTGTATATTTGTGTGCTGGGTACTTTTTTAAGATTTGATTAAAAGATATTCTTTTCTTTTTTTATATATACTTAAGATCTTAATTTTTTTCTCACAATTGTTTCTTGTTTTATGTTAATTTGGGTGAGTGCTTTTCGAGAAATTGGAAATATTTTGCACAAATCAGTTTGTTAAAAAAATGGAGTAGAAAATTTTTGTGGTTGATTCTGTATGTATCTATGTATGTGCGTGTTTGTGTGTGTCATAATTAAAGAATATAAAAAAATAAGTTTATAACGTTGTAAATTTAATTTTTTATCGCAAGTATATCATTATTTAATCAAACTCGATTTTTCATAATAATTATATAAAATCCTAAATATTTGTGCGTCTAATGATATGTATATATTTCTTATTCAAGTATATTGTAATTTTTATAATTATCAAATAACATAAATTTCGAAGACATACTGACTCTGTAAAATTGTTTATACAATTTCATTTATCTTAATTTTAAATTAACTTACACAATCTAAATTTTAGATATTTTTATCACTAACTTTTATTATTTCTTCTTTCAATCTCAATATACATTAACTTATGATAGATAAATATATTTTAAAATGCACAAGAGATAATTTCTTGCAATAATCAAGACAATAGAGACAATAGAGGATTATCTCGAGCATTAATTGACTATTTAAGTAACCAAATGATATATTTGCTAACTTTTATAATATTTATAAAATATCAGTGTCGCATTTATCGACACCCATAGCTTTTAACATACTTTTTGGGATGCGAATGCATCTCAAATCGTCCATGCGACAATTATTTCAACAACCATATCAAAAACAGGCTATATCAAATTCATTTACAAATGGACGACTCAATGCTGTTACATTATATTTTTGTTGCGATTTTTTTCATAAATTCGACAGGCAGCCATGTAGTAAATTACATCTCCTTTTTGTATCATATTCGTCAGACGATGTCTTCTTTTTCCCCGGTCATGTCGCAGCTTGCTAAGGTGGAATTATTCGCCTGTTACAGTTTCGAAGTTTTGTAACACGAAAATGTTTAGTGGGCGAATCTGTTATATATGAAATATCGAGTTTATATTTGTCAGAAAATATTTTGTAAAATAAACTAAGTTTGAATATGTAAATAATTATATGAAAATGTGAGTAAGTAAGCTATGCAAGCGATGTTGTGACATAGCATGTTTGTATGTTGGTACGAATGTGTGATACATGTAGTTATATAGTGATCTATCGAGTAATTAATTGCTTTATCCCGAAAATACATGAGATTGAGAAGTTGAAAATGTAATTATTATCCACGAACATAACACACACGGTTGTTTTCTAACAACTTGCGTATTTACGATTTCATTTTATGTGCACACTTTCGTTACTTTGAATGTAACCCACCCAACGCGAATCTTATATTTCGTTAATAAAACCATAATTTGAGAATATTTCAGTATATTTTCGTATGAAGAGCTAAATTTTGCCTCAGTATCAGCGAACATTCTGATTCAGATATTCTAGGGCTCCTTGATTTTTGTAATGTAATATGGTCTTTCATATCTGATGGGTCTTGTAGCATAATCTTTTCCCCAGTAATTCCGATTGTGCCAGTATATTCGGAATTCCCAGTTCTGTAGAGAAAACAGTATTTTGAAGTGTACTCATGTCTCGAATATGGATATCTGTGCGTATTTTACGTACGTTACACGAAGAATTTTTCTTTCTTTAGGATTAGGATCCAAATTGTTGCGCGGTTTAAAAATTTTCGACGGTTTTATCGTTTCTCTCGTTGCGATTATCCATGGATTTCGGTACGTATATTTTTGAACTGTCTCGGGTATAATCCAGTTTGGCGGCAACGTTATTTTCTTACGATGATCTAATCGCGATAGAAAAGTATTCATTTGTGATGATATGATATTGTGATATTGACAGATTAAATAAATAAACAAAATTAAACGATGCTACTCATGTAATGTCTGATATTTCCAAAAAAATACAAATATTACTATTGAAAATTAATGAACATAATACAACTATGGCGTATAATGATATTGATGAATTAATAAGTAACGAACCGATTCTAAATTTCTTCGAGTAATCCAATTGATATATGGTCTTCATTGATTTCTCTTTCTCGCGTTCTATCACATTCTCATCTGGCACGATTTCCGGTAAAGCATTTCTTAAGAGAGGAAATTTATCGCGTATCTGTATATTTAAATGTATGTACAATTTACGATGATATACAATCATAGGATTACAAAAAGATTTATATCTTTACTCTATTTAAATAATCCACTGGGTCCTCGCTTCGTTCGTTCTCAGATAGCGTTCGATTTTCCAATCGTGTGTTCAAATAATGTTTGTACGGTCTATTCAAGATGTTTAAGGATGGCAAATGTTTTGATAATAATTTGTACTTTGTTGTCCGTTTACCTTCCTTTTTGAGGTAATCTTTTCTATAGATCGTCACGAAATCTCGTAAGTCTTCGATATTCTCGCCCACTTCCATTACGTTAATTCCAGCAGTTTGCAGAGAAATTTGGCATACAATTTACTTTGCAGAGAAATTTGTAAATGTTTCCAGCGGAATATTATTCGCTGTGCTCAGCAAAGATAATCATGAAATTGTTAACCAGCACCCAACGTTTTTGATTATTAATAATAGGATTCAACGAATTAGCTTCAAGCATTACAGAATAGCAACGCTTTTTTTGTTTTGCTGAATGTGCATATTCGCAACGATATATGTGCGTTGTATTACAGTGATATATCGTGACGATATTTTTATTTGTCACAATGCCATTTTTGTCGACGTGAACATGAAGAGATTTATGAGAAAAAAAATACGATCAATATATCTTTTCATTTCACAATTCATATAAATTTTCATGGACAACACGCGTGTCTAAAAGTTTCAAGGAGTAAGATGTCTTTAAGATCTTATAAAAAATAATTTAAAGATATTTTCAAGGCTTCTTGAAAAGATATATAAAAGTTATCTTTTATAAAATATTTTAAAAAAATATGTAGAGCTATTATCGATTGGAACATTGATTAAAATACAAGACATGATTAATCTAGATGTAGTTTAGAAATGTTTGCTTAATTAAATTCTGGCACTTTGATATTGTTTATATTATTCAATGTTACAATGGTATGATTAAGGCGTTTCGGAAGTGCGTTAACAAGAGGAATGTAAGACAAGAGTTAAAATCACTTGATGAAATAATATATCAATAATTTAATTTTTACATAACTTTGTTAATGACAAACATTAATTAATTCTATTGTAATATCTTGTGAATTGTGATCTACTATAATATGTAATCATAATTCTGCTTATAATGTAAATGAAAGGACGAAATAAAATTCTGGTTTTTGAAATTGAAATATTTGGCGTTATGATTTGCTTTGTAATTGTTCTAAATTATATTATTAATATCAACTTTGTCGATTTCCAAGATATTTACATTTCTTTGAAATTCTGGGTTCTCTTGTGTGCTTGCCTCTTTTGATATTAAATTTTTATCCAAGCAATTATCTAAGATGAACATATGACGTAAGATACATCAAAACCAACAATCTATTTGAAAAATTGAAGATTGTACACTGTACAATTACGCGTATTTTTATATCTCTTTTTGTCTATCGGTTACTTCATATAAATAAATATTTTTATAAGATTTATAATATGCATTAATAAAATTAAAAATTATTACAATTTACAATTAAAATTAAAATTAAAACTGATTAAAATTTTCATTGGCTTTATCAAAGTACAAATTTCGAGTTGATTTCGAATTGTATGTATATCCACATTTATTGGCTTTCGTATTCAACATTTTAGTAATGATATAATTTGCCAAATACGATTATCAATATATAATGTTATTTTATAATATCATTTAAAGTGATTTCAATTGTACTTAATTTGTTACACATGAAAAACTAGGCCGTGACACAAGTATATAAATGTACTAATCGTCTTGTGACATAAGGCTTAGGACCGTCTTCGTAGGTCTATAATGAAGTCTCCGAGGAGTCTGGTAACTCATTATATGGATGACGTGTAATATTAGATGATGCATGACACCCTCGTGTACTATAAACGCCAATTAGGCTACAACGTCAGATTTCTTGCTTATACCATCTCAACGCGAACGTGCCTTTCAAGATGCCTTTTCACTTCTTCCCTACGCTCTCGTTTTCATAGGAATAGGCACTTTTTCGAGGAACAAGTATTCACGTCATTATCGGAAATTTTATAGACTGATGTATTTCAATCATCATGATAGCCTCTTCATATTGCTATCATTATCCTTAAATCAGCATCGAATATCTCTCGTATACGATTTATGTTGTCTAAGAAAATGCGAGGAAAATAAAGATATTTTTATTATGAAATAAAAAATAAATGAAAAAAAAAATATTGCTTCTGTTTTATTATTTTTTAAAATTATTTTATTTTTACTTATTTTTTTGTTTAAGATTTTTAACAAATACCAAGTTTTTTATCTAGTATTTTTATATCACTTTTATGATATGTACTAAAATTTAATAGAAGGAAAAGAGAAAGTGGAAAGTATGATAACAATTTTATAATGACATATTTCTTGAAGAGAAAATGCAGGATTTTTTAATATTTTTTCAAGGGTCAGGATTTTTATTCCGAGATTACAGTTATGATTCTGATATTAATATTTATTATTTAAAGATTACTAAATAAATTAGATATAAATAAATTAGTTAAATTTTTCAAGCTCAACTTTAGCAAAGCAAAAAAAACCCAAAGAGACGTAAATTAGATATAAAATCTTTATGTAGAAAAATCCAAGTGTTATCATTGTCCGCCTCTTCGAAAAATATATCGACAATAAAGTATGCATAATCGTTTCTACGCAACGCGAATGTAGATCGTAGGAATGCCGATGCAGAAGATTAAACTATTTTTAGCAACATAGATATTATCAGGCAACTTTGATTTAATAATACGGGAATGTATAGTGGCTTCGCAACATAATAGCGAGCGTTGCGAAAAGGGGAATCTCAAACGCGGAAAGATTATACGGGATAAATCCAATTTATTCAATAATCCCCGAATGCGATGGAGGAACGTATCGCACTCTCGCAAGCGCAGTCGCTCGAAGGTCTTTCCTTCTTCAGCCAAAGCTGCCCCAAAGCACACCCGGCAATTTGTAGCTTCCATTTCGGCATTACGTTCGACTATTCTATCTATACCACCCACGGTGCTTGCGTTCTGTACCACCTACGACGTAACCCTCTTGCCTCGAAAGAGGAAAGCCGCCCTATTTGTCTGTAAATTACGTACTTTCGACTTACTTTTTCACGCACAAACTTTGTCTTCATTATTAGTTAAGTTTCCATTAGAGACCATGACACGAAGAAATGTGTGATTTTAACTTTAGAATAACAAATCCGATGTCTCGAAACGAAAAAACGGAACGGAACGTTATATATCAGAATGTTAGAATTAAGAACTGATATATTTTTCACTTGTTTATTTATGAAGAACTTTCATCGTTATTTTATTAAACAAATACGTATACTTTTTACCGGGCAATTAAATTACACCTGAAAAACATTTGATACTTTTTAAATATTTTAATTAGCAATTTTGTATTTTCAAATACTTTCAAAAACAGGACAACGCGCTAACGATATGAAACAGCACAAATACTAAATGTACACTGAGAGAAAAAATTGTAGTGGTGGCAACTATAAGGGGACAACCATACAAAGTTTGTTAATATAATTATAATATATAGTTAAGTGAACTATATTATAGTTATTACAACTAAGTTTATGGTTAAGAAAAACTAATACAAAATAGTTGTAGTATATTATATAATATAGTAATTGCAACTATTTTATAATTATATTAATAAAATTTGTATGGTTGTCCCCTTATACAGTACCGGACAAAATTATATCACCTTTTGATTTTTTGAGCATAACTTTTATCGAAATGAATTGAATGCACTCAAAATTTTATAATAAACACTTGAGGAAAGGTACACCTTGTACATAAAGTGTAATGAGATTTGACAATATATATGACAATATATATATGATCTCCGAATTTTTTATTAATTTTTTCATAGTCGCACTTTTGTGCTTTCTGTTTTTCGTGTCGCAATCATTGTTTTTACCTCATCATAACCTAGTTTTAGCAGTTAGATTTAATATTCCACATTATTTAGACTTGTTATAATGACTCAAAATTTATGATTAAAATTTAACATATTTTGGAAATTTCAAATAAAATTAATTTTTCACAAGTTGCTGTTTTCATTATTTGATAAAAAGTTATTATTTACGTAAGTTATACTTATCATCAAAACATATTATAATTTAATAGATTCATGCCCTTTAAAACAAGTTATACTAAAAAAAAATCGAAAGGTGATATAATTTTAGCCGGTACTGTAGTTGCCACCACTACAATTTTTTCTCTCAGTGTGTGTGTGTGTGTGTGTGTGTGTGTGTGTGTGTGTATATATGTATTAACGTTGCGAATGATGTTGGGAATATTAGAGAGAGGAATATGAGGGAACACTGTGTATCTCAAGGCGCGATTCCCTTAGACTTTCAACGCCAGTAGTAAGCTGAAATTGAATTGTCCTTAAGCAAACGTTGCAAGTTCGTAGTTGATGCGAAGTCGTTTATGGCTACGTGATCAAAGTCAGGTTCTGAATAATGGATATAGTCGAAAGGAACTACTTCATTATATTTCCCATGCGTGGTTTAAGCGACAACTTTGCAACCATGTAACTCTTGCGTTACAAACTTTCTGAATGCAATTCAGAAACTTAATAATGAAGGCGAATAGTCGACAGTCAATTTTTAAATTGCAATGATGTCACATATGTAAAGAAAAGAAACGCATTATATTCTTTTAACTTTGCAGAAAAACGTAAAGATATGAAATAGAGTGGAAATTAGAAACATTGAAGTACGAGTTTAATTTTCATAAAAGACAATAGATACAAGTTAGAAATAAACGTGCGATAGTTTATGTGTTTAAAATTAAATAAATGCGTGAAAACATGAATATAATAGATTTATTTCATGATTCATAAAATTATCTATTTTTTAGATAAGAAGTATATAATATTTTCTTAATTTATAAATAATTGAATAACAAATATTTAGATGTCTTTTATCTCTTTTTATTCGACTATTATTCATTAATTATTCTGTATAAACTTTTGCGTTTTTATTTCAATATGTCCAGATTGCATGTCATCAAGTTGTTCCTTTTTCTTGCAAGAAAACAATTCGCAAATACTAGCTCGAACTTCAATGTTGTTTATCGGGCTTTCAACCACCATGCATTACATAGAGCATGAAGTTTTGTTCCGTTGAGGCTTTCGCGAGGCTGTCGCAGTTTTCGAGTTTGTCGCAGCGTTTCTCTTCCGTTACAGCTGTCGTTGACGTTTACTCAAAACTGCTTTGCATGAATAAAGTAAATTGCGCATTCTAGCCGAACAATATCTAATATATAACGTGATGAACATGACAACGCCTTTGAGCTAACGAGAAATCATCTGATTTATTTCCTTGGATCGCATCCAAGATTTGAAATTAAATTATCTTACATATAAAAAACTGCGATGTTAACTTCGTAATATACGCGTTACACGTAATATACAAGTTATTCTGACTTTTTTTATTAATCTGAAAGAGCTAGATATCAGTACGAAAGTATTAAAGATGACTAATTGTTAAACGATAAATTATTAAAAATCCGAAGACTTTTCTGACAATTCAAACAAATTTCAGAAAAAAGCGGATAACAAGAAAATTTGTTTTTCATTAAAATATAGTGATATTTATTAAAACTTAATTTTTAAAAAATGTATAAAGTTTCTTGTAAAAAACTACGAAAGATGTTGTCTTTTTAAAATGTCTCTACCGAATGAGAAGCGAAGAAAGACTATGACACATGATTCTTTTACACTTTGTACAACCCTCAACTTTAAATAGATACATTTAATCTGGTTTGCGAATTTTCGTTGATTTTCACAATTATCCCTGTCGGAAACTCAAGCAAACAAGGAGAGTTGCGTCTGATAAACAAATTTTTATTAAATTCGTATTCAGTAATGACTCTAATGAACGGGCAAATTACAGTGATTTGTGCGAAATTGGACATCAAGGACGGGCAGATTGAACTAATTATCCTTTTGTCGTATGGAAAGACACGTCTATCTCTGATCTCTAGAACCCGTTATCTCAACAATTTGTAAACAGTCGCAAGATCTATGTTTTTCTAAAGTTCAAACTAATAGCAATTCAGGTCGTAACAGAAAAGTTTGCTGCGAGAAATTTATCATTCAACTTTATATCATTTATAGAAGACAAATAGTATATAGAGGATGTCTGTAAAGTCTGTTCCACCATTATATTCTGGAAGCAGTTTAAAATAATGAAAAACTGCGAAATACATGGTCAATCATTTCGAAAGGCTATTCTAGGTCCTCAAACCCCCCTAAAAAGAGTATGGTTTTGTGTTAAAAAAAACTTTGTTTTATGTCTATAACGCCTCTCTAATAAAGAATCGGAGGTCGGAAATGAATGAAAGGGTACAGAGAGAAAGAGGCAGAGAGACAGAGCAAGAGGAGAAAAAGAAGATGGAGTCTAGGGTCTACTAGTTGCTTCGCTACCAGTTGCTCCTATCCGAGAGTGTGAATTCGTCAAAAGTACGAGCAAGTGATATAGTCAAAACCGATTTTGTTCCTCTGTCTACTTGAAGGAGATGCGGCACACGCTCCAGTGGCGCGCATTAGAACGCGTGTGGTGGAGAACTTTGCGTCCGATCCAAAAGCCCAAGCTCCGCTTCTACATATCCTCGTGGGGGCGCATCGCCACGCCTCCCGCGTCTATATAAGCGCCACGATCGCGGTGGAACCCTCACTTGCACCCCAGTACTCGGTGGTGAGATTCCTTCCTGAGCGAAGGACCAGCGGGAGCTGCGGCACAGACTTTGCATTTTGTCTCTACCGGATTTTCGTGAACGCAAACTGTGAGCCGAGCGGGCGCAGATCGAGGCATGAGGGCTTGGTTGCTATGGTTGTCTCTTCTGTTGGTCGTCCTGGCCGATAGGAGCTTCGCCAATCCCGTCGACGATGGTGGTAAGTCACTCTGATCCTTTTTTGCGCGTTAATGGAGAACGTGTAAGCCGTTTCTAATATAATATAAAACCCCAGAAGACACTTGGAGAACATATGGAAGAACGTTGCGAAAATATAAAACGTCTTTACGATGACTTTGGGCACTTGCGTTTGTCCGGAACATTATATTGCTCACATATAAATTCAAATTATTTAATTTTTCCACGTGCGCGAAAGTGACTGAATAATTATATATTTATGAACAGCATGATGTGTAGATAATGGAATTTTTATGCGGTTGTATGATGTAAATACTATAATAAAGAAGATAAAAAAAGCGGCGTAGATAAGATTAGTAATAATTTACAAATCTTTTTTGCAAGTAACCGAATTAACAAATTCCATTTAAAAAACGTAATTAATATTTGTACCGCATACTTAAAGAGAATAAAAAGATATATTGTATTATTACTGTAAAAATGAAAATGTCGGAATTTTTTTTAACTACATTAATTTTCCGTTTACCGACTTTGAAGACGACTAATGTTTTATAAAAAAAGTTTTGATGGAGTATCTTTATAATTATAAAAGAATTACCTTTTTTAATATTTTTTTGTAATTTTTTTAGCCCCAGACTAAACGTGACATGAACTGTTTTTATTATATATGAAAAATGTTAAAAATTGAATGATAAAAATTCTCTTTTGTTTTTTTAATATATCGTTGTTTACTATATACACGCAATAAAAATAATACTGAGAATATGTACACCGAGGTTAAACAAATTTGTATAGTACATTTTACTTTTTAAAAAAAATTTAATGTTTTTATAAATGTTTTTTTGAGAATAAATGTTTCTATAAGAATTTATAGTTCAATTATATTTATATCAATATAATTAATGTAACTGTCATAGATGTTTTATTCTATTTTAGTTAATGTAATGTAACACAAATTGTTACATTACACATTAATTACGTTCATTACAAAAGTATTTACAAAACATTTGAAAACATATTTATATGTTAGTTCTTTTTAAATACAAGTTTTTTGACACTAAAAAATTATAACATGAATATTGTGTGCTTTATGTGTAGTTGAATAAAGTTTCCTAATTAAAATGTATCTCGTGCGGAAAGTTATATTAAAATAAATGTCTGTTCTGCTCGAACTGAAACCACTAGAAAATCTCGTTGAATAGGGTTATATGAACAGAATTTACCTTGTTTGTGTCTCTTCTTCGAAATTAAGAATTATGTCCAATTACACCGAGAAAGAGAGATTTATCGACGTTTTTATATTTTTTGAAATACACAAAACTTTTTGAAAGTTTGTACAAACTTTTTTTATTGGTATACTAATTTATAAAACGTTTCGGAATTAATCGAAAAGATTACCTCGCAAGTATTAAAACTTGCAAACTGTAATAGCACACTTTGCTCGCCAGCGTTACAATATAACGAAACTTGTTGAAACTTGTAATACACCGAAGCTTAATACTGGCTTTCTTCACGATCGTGCAATTTGTTAAGTGTCCCGCGTTTATTACGCCACAAATTTATAATAGTTAATGTTATAAATTAGACCGTACTTGAAGTCAAATATGGTTTACACAGCTGGAAATATTTTTCAAATACTTTTGTAAAATTATTAAGTTATATAAAAATATCCTAAGACAAGAATGAAACAAACGGAGATATTTTTATAGAGAAGATTGACTTGAGAATTGGCTAGATTCATATCAAGTCAGCCAGATTGCAGACAGTGCAAGTGGAGTAGGTTTATGCATGGTCAGACGCACACGATGAATTATGACGAGAATTAAAGCTCGTCGAATTAAACCAATTTCAACTTGAAATCATAATGTAAAAACAATATGTATGCAATGAAATATTCGTATTAACAATATTATATTCGCCTGTAATTATCATATTGTAAATTATTGTATGCCATGTGCATCGATATGGTGGTAAAATTGAAATTTGAATACAAAATAAGTGAATTTACTTAGGTGATATCAATATTATTTTGCTCAATCATTTGAAAATTTATAAGCTGAATTTTAAAAAGAGTAGCAAATTTGTGTATAGACAAGTTTAGATATAAAATACTTATTTTTTAAAAGATTGATTTTTAATAATTTAAAAACGATTTAAAATGATTATATTCAACATGTTTTACATGATTTTGATCGAGCTTTTGTTCTCTCAATTAAAGCAAGAACTATTCTTATGGCGCTATTCTATCAAATAATTACAATTACAGCAGGATCATTTGAAATATGGGGAAATCTGACCGACTATGCAATAACTGTCAGTGCTAATGAAACCGTAATCAGTTTCCTGTGGGACATTGGTCTCAGAGAAATTTAATTACGATCACGTTTGATTGATTATCGGGGCTTCCTTTGAAGACATTGAAATTGGTCATCGATTTCTCGGTATCTCGTAATGGTTAAGAGTTGTCATTTTGTTCCTTTACGTAATTATTTTACGTGTCAGCTTTCCATTTGTTATACTTTTATTTATATTTTATAATAAACTGATGTGTTAATTTGTCAATTTTATATTGAAATTAAATATTGTGATATTATTCCAAATCTTGGGCTTTACGTACTTTGTGCACAGTACGTGGACATTGTAATGTATATAATGACTAGATTATTGCGTTTTGCGCCGCAAATATGATACGTTTCTCTTGGATAATAAAGATATAATCTTATTTTGCGAACAATAAAATAAAATTTTATTATCTCGCGAAATTATGCGCCTCTATCTAATTATCTTCTAATGACAACTAGTGAGATATAAGGAAGATATGTTCTTTTGTGTGAAAAAGAATGTAGGAAATAGTTTGCAGGATGTATTGGTAATTATTTTACAATAAAATTGTATATATTTATAAAATGTATATAAAATTTCATTATATATATTTATTACACTTCAACACATCCTGATAATGAAATTTTATATGTATAATTCAAATTTTATTATAAATTAATACAAGAGAGAGAGAGAGAAAGAGAGAGAAAGAGAAAGAGATATTAATACATTATTATTTTATTTTTCTTACAATCTATAATTTCATAGACTCGGTAGTTCCAAAAATTCTTTTGGTAGCTCTTAAATGTTAACAGGCATTAAAATTAAGATTAGAGTAGATTAATTATAAATAATTAACATGAAAATTGCTTACTTGCAAAAGAGATATTTGAGTTAAAAGAAGCAATTTAATATTAAATATAAAATCAGCTCCACTATTACATAAACATTTATGTATTCATATAAAGCTCTCTCTCTCTCTCTTTCTCGTTAGATATTGAAAAGATAACTTTCTTGTTAAGCATGAATAATTTCGCAATTTCTTGGCATGGTATATTGTAAGAATATTAAAACATTGACATCCCCAGAGCATTCATAGAAAGATAATGAACATGAAATGATGTCGAGAAAAGAGCAAAGTCGAATAAGGGAAGTCATTCTTATTAGATTAGTATCTTAATCCTGGAGGTTGTCCCCCTAGTCGATGAAAGAGAAAAGAGGAAAATAAAGGAAAAATAATCTATCACCGTTTAATTCATTTTCTATAGATGTGATTTGATAGAAACACTCAAAATTATCTTGTGCCTAATAAATTTATAATTAATCTTTTTTATTTTTCGCCCAATCCTGTTTTTCTATCTTGTTCTATTGCCACACGAAATTATGCGAAACAGTAATACAATTGTAATTTAATCATTGCATTTTTAATGTTATTATGTAGAGATTTTAAAATATAAAAAGATTAGGAATAATTAAGGCATTCCTAAAAATACTGTAAAAGTATAAAAATACTATGAAAGTAAAAATTGCGAGGGATAAAAATGCTACAAAAACAAATATTCATAAAAAAAAACATGAATAACAAAATATATATTTAGAAAAGAATAATTTTTATTTATTTTTATTTAAATTTGTTTTCATATGTATATTTAATATGTATATTGTTTTATTTTTTACTTTTTTTTATTTTTATCATTTTTATAATTTTTTAATTTGTTTTCACTGAAGAAAATTTATATTAATTAAATTATATGTATATTGCGTCAATTTGCAAACAAAGTATATATTTCCTAGAAAGCATAAAATATATTTCCTAGAAAAACAGGAATTTTGTTTTATTTGCTTCGGCATAACGTGTCCTTTTACCTTCGCATCGCTGGAAGGATTTTCCTGTGTAAGAGTTTTAGAAACGCACGAGATTTGCCGTAATAATTTGAATGGACCATCATAATTTTCTTTTACGCAAGTCTGCACCGTTCCTCGCGAAAACAAAGATGTAATAATGAAAACGGAATGATTAAAATTTTTAATATAATTTTCTTCATTTACAATATGATGTATATGTTTTAAAATTAATTTAATATTTTAATGAAATTTCATGAGTCATATTAAAAGTAAGTTGTATAAAAAGGATTTAGAAAGTTATACTTTTTCTCGATAATCTTCGGCATATCGGTTTTTGCTGAATAAAATGTCTTCGAAATTTGTGAATAAATTTGAGTGTATTTTTTGCTACGAATAAGATACCTTTGTTTTCTGCTTGTTTCAATTTAGAAAATCTTTTTACAAATTTTGTACAAGTAACTTTGTCATATTTCTGACTAGCGATTTGATAAAATTTATTTTTCAAAAAAGACAAAAGCATTTACTCTAGTAATCAAAAAAAAATACCAAAATCAAGTTTGCAATGTCTTTGTTGTTGATATTGTCTTATAAAATGTATATAGACTACTCTTCTATTTTTGCCTTTTCCTTATCTCCGCAATGAGATGTGCCCTTTAAATTTTCAAATCCTCAAGCGTCCTTGATCTCGTGCATGATAATATCACTATACGATACAAATCTCGTTTTTCGTTGCGAAGAATACACGTGTCTTTTGGTAGTCCCAGATAAAATAAATGGAACAGGGAACAGGGATTAAGGAATAGTTCGGTATGTTGAATAAGAAACGCTTTATATGTTTTCCTTATTCAATATTTTGAGCTGTTCCTTATTCCCTATTTCTATTGCCTGTATTTTTCATTATGTATTAAGCCTTAATCCCACGAGAATACGTGCTTACCTATATAATTGTATGCACACGTTAAAAAAAAATCAATTCTACTTCTCCTAATTTATAATATAACTGATAGGATCGAAATATATTATGGAGTATATTAAAACGAATTGTTCATTTTACATTTGCAGAAGATGTAGACTATCTTCAAGGTGATGACCTCTCGGAATATCCCTCGGACAACGCTTTGGAGAATCTGTTGCGAGTGGCACAAAAGTGAGTAGATTATCTTATTTGCCAATTTCGGTATCATTTCCTCCCTATCTTCCTGAACGAGTTTTCTCGTACGATCGCTAAAATATATCCTCTTCCCGTGATTCTATACTTTTTGCTTGATTGTTGCTAAAATTGTACATACATTTTATGAACCCCGTAAAAATAATTTCCTTTCTAGGGCTAGTTTCACAGCCTCCGGTTAACTTATCGATGATTTTTCTCTATTGGAATTTACCAATCGTATTTGTTGTTAAGGAGAATTGACCAGAAATAATCAATCACGATTAAGTTAACCAGAGGTTGTGAAACTGACCTTTAGTAACCCATATATTATTAAAATTTATGATTAACATATGCATGCGCGCACACACACATATGCATACAAAATTACAAAGAGGCGTATATGTATGGACTCAACAAGGTTACTTTTATTCTAAATGTTGATGAAATCTGAGAATCACATTTGAGAATTAAAAAGATTGAAAGACAAAAGTGTTTAGAAAAAAAAAGAGCTTTTATTTTCACGACCCTAAGAAAGTTATTTTTCTGACGTAGTCCGTGTATCGATACGTACATGCATGTTGTGCGTGAGTGCGCGAAACGCGTGCCGAGTCGACGTCGCGATTATTTAATCCTTTCCTTGATGTCTCAATGTTGTGAAAAAGCGTTCTCTCGATTTCCCTAATCTTGTGTAGACGTACCTCGTCGATAAACTTGTTTAGACGGGCCTGCATAAGGCGCGGCGGCGATTGTTACCACCGGCGGAAGGACTGCTGCTACAGCTCTAGCTGCCGCTGCAATCTCTGGGGTTCTAATTGCCAGTGTCAACGGATGGGTCTCTTTCAGAAATGGGGCTAAATATCTCGACCCCTATCTCCCCTCCCTCCTTTCCTTCGTCCTAAATCTTCCTACACTCATGCGTTTCTTGTTTCTTTTTTTTCTTTTTTCTTTCACTATCCTCTGCCTCTAGTCCTGACGACGGTATCCCCTCTAGATGACGGTACCTCCGATAGTATCCACCTCGAGCACATTCAGACGTTCCTCCCGTAATTTAACCTACTCGATGTATCTGTCCCGTTGGAACGGTTTCAACGTCATCAAGTCTTGTGATTCGCATTCTCGATTAAAACGAAGGCCTCGATGATACGCTTTGACCTTTATTTTTCTTTTTCGTGCATTTCTTAGATCTTTTTAGTAGAAAGAGACACAAGTGATTTTTTAAGCTTGTGATATCATGATTGGCAATAGTTTGAAAAATGTTCGGAAACGATTTACACTCTTCTACAGTATCCGTAGGTCCAGCCTCTCAATACAGTTTTTCATGACCTATCTTTCTCGCGATGTTCGATGCTCGGGATCAACTGCACCGATTAATCGATATGCTTAACGATCCCTCGTCTCTTTCTAGTTCGTAGCTCTGATTGAGATATGTAGGTAATGCGAAAAGTATAATTAATTCGCAATGGTTTAATTCTTTAGTGCAATCGATCCTTATCAAAAATTACACCGCGCGCTTATGTGCACGTCACAAATTTTTATAGGAGTTATTAGTTACAATGTTGTTTTTAATCTGATATATATTATATTTATTTGTATCTTTTAAATATATTATTTTTTTTTATATTTCCTCAATATTTCTCTCCTTAAATCCCTCCATGGATTTTCCGCCGTTTCTTCTTCATCAATGAAGGTCGTCGTCGAATTGGAGTCAGAAATGCACACTATGGCGAATGCACACTGCGTTCAAAGGACCTTGACTCGCACTAATCGATCGTTCCTTCAGCTGCAGCTCATCGGATCTTCCGGATAAAATGCGCGAGGAATAAATATATATTGTAACTATTATTTTCTATCGTTTTGTCGCGCTGCTAGCAGAAATAAGTTCTAAATAGTGCTCAATAAAATTGCAAAGTATACCTGCAGAATATAATAATACATAAACTGTCCTCTCTAAAATACAAATTTCTTTATCTAATATTCTCGAGTAAGTTCTGACTCCTACTTAAAATATATGTAAATGCAACAAAGTGGAAAATTGTGTTTATTTCGTGACGACTATCCTTCTTGGAAATTTTCCATCCACACTTTTTACATCGAAACTTCTAATTTGATTATAAAAAGTTATACGTGGAAATTAGTACGTTTATATTTACGAATATAATTAGTTCTATTCTCGCGCATCGCGTCACTCCTTTCGGCGACTATTCCGAATTTTCAAAAATTTAATTACAAAAAATCTATAGTTTGATTCCCATTATCAATAAAAAAATATCGATGAATTTATTATAAAAATGTGATTTTCTCGAGTCAAACTGAGTCAGACTCAATTCTCGTATCTTCCGGACTTCACGATCCTCCTGGACAGGACAAAAAATTGGAAAACATTAGCGAAAAGATACGCGATAAATTGTGGGAATTACTGCCCTCTGATTGGAGATAACTTTCCGGCCACTTTCGCCAATCAGATCGTCAGTTTTCCTTATTGTTAGTCATTTGTCGAGGATGATTGAGAATAATCGATAGGATAATTAAAATTGGTGTAATGACAATTTCTTCCAATCGATGTACGGATATGATGAACAAGAGGACATGGAACTATTGTATAGTGAACAGAGATCGATAATTAATATATATGTATATGTCTAAAACGGCGGCAATTTACCTAAAATTGTACCTTGATATATATAGGTACAGATGATCCGCATTTACATTTTCTCCATACCGCATTTTAAACTTTAAACGTATTACCTACATGTATGATTATAAAGGAAATACTACAATAATAGATGTTTATGCATTGTATTTGAAGGTGGATGTACACGTACCGATATATCATGAAAATATAATATATATTATATATGTACACGCGAAATGTGTGTAATTCTGTTTTATTATGCAGTCCTGTATCGCTGATAATTTAATTTCCGATTTATTTTCATTTCGAAGCGTTCTCGATAGCTCATTCTTAAGCTGGTGAATGTACAAATTAACGCTTTTCTCGAATTCAATGCTAGCACAAAACAACTAACGTTAACGTTAAAGACTTTAATGTTTTAAGGCTGTTGAGATTTTCAAAGTTCAATTTAAAATGTTGATTATTAATAAAAATTTATTTTAAAACGCGACTCTGAAATAAGTAAATAAAAAGACATGAATAAAAAGATAATGATTTTTTTTATCTTTCGCACCTGCTGCGGCAATTGAGTGAGAACCTTCAAAATCATGACGACCTCTTCCTTGCCACAGAGAAGGCAACGTCATGCTAGACCTGCAGGGTCAAGTAACTGGATCGTGACGTACGATTTAACTCGCAACGCAATTTTCTTGCGGTAAAGAATTACTTGGCAAATTATAAGCACGTAATTCTTCTTATTTATGATTAATGTAACTCTATGTAAGAAGTAATATATCATCATAAAATTTCCTGTGATTGATTACAGATGCAGTCATTTTATTATTAAAGAAACTATTTCATTATTTAATTCCCTTTTTCTATAACGAGAAGCAAATTTTTAACAATATGCATGATCTTTCACAAATCCGAACAATTTGAAACTTTTCTTCTTTGAATAATTTGATTTAATGTCAGCTTCTATCGTATACGTTTCCAAATGTCAAATGTTATTTTAGTTTCAGCTAGATTAGGAAATGAAATCTGCATAAAATTAAATGAAAATTGGAGCTTATATGTTAACTCTCTAAAGTTGAATTAGATTTGTACAAATTCTAACAATAATTCATAAATCATAAAATTCGATATTTTTACATTAAAACAAATGACATTATTTCTATCTTTATATGAGTTAGGAAAATGCTACTGGATAAGTTTTAATAGATTTGAGTGGAACAAATCTAATTAAAACATACCATTTAACCTTTGCGTAATCCCATTAATTAGCAAATTTATGTGGCGTATATCTCTTGTTATTCGTGTTTCACGCTTTATTTTTTCTTCATTCGCAATTGTTTTAACAAAAGATCGATAAGGAGTAATAATCGACACTATCGACACTCTATCGCAAGTTCTTTTAATTGAAGTACATATTTCTAAGACCATATCGATCTCGATCGCGATCTCGCGCGGGAGGAAGAGAAGAAAAGGTTAAACGAGTTAACCCCATGGAACTACGATGACCTAAGTCCTCGGTCCGAGTCGACTCTGTATCGTAAATAATCTCTAGGTAATGCAACGGGTGTCTCGGACATATAATTTCTAGAATATTTTATTATTTGCGCATTTTAATTCATCGTTTAATTGTTTTCAAAAATTGAAAATACGTGTTTTCTAAAAATATATTTAAGAGCGAATAAAACAAAATTAAATTGATAAGACGAACAATCTTTCTGTCTAAAATACCACTTTATAAAGAATAGAACATCTGTGTTTAGAAAAAATTTCTGTCTAGCAGATGTTTGATGTTTAATCCAATTGTATACATAAAACTAGACGTCACGTTTATAGAATATGATTTAATAATAGAATATCTTTTTCATATTAATTTTTCTAATTTTGTCAGTATTTATTAAAATGTTCGCACAAATATTTGTGTATAAAATTTATGGAGAATTATTATTGAAGAATTTTATCGCAAAGTATTTTGCCATTATTTGGAGTTAATTTGTTTTACTAAATTAATAAAATAGAATTAAATGTAAATATTTTTCTCTAACAAAAATATCAAAAATTGAAATATAAAAATGAAAATATGTAGGCGGCGGTTAATACCTATGCGAATTTTTATAAATTCCTTTTTTATTCGCGATACTGCTTTTGGATAACACGCATTTTATGCATATAATTTTTAATTTTTAGAGAAACGTGATCGTATTTTAAACCCATTACAGTTCTGTTTTATTAAATTAGTAAAATGAGTTAACCTCGCCTCAATTTGCACGTAATGGCAAAATGAAAACACTCTACGGTAAGATTCTTCAACTATTATAAATAATTTCAGTAATGGACAGTAATGAGAGATAGTTCGTATGTATGTCAGTGATGCAATAGCACGTCGACGAATTCTTATAATTAATGGACCAAGCTTTTTGTCACGCACGTTTGCTCAGTTCTATTAGGTTCGCCTAAGTCAATTGTTTTTCTAGGACGACGTGTTGCAATTTAGGACAGAACATATATTATGTTTAACACTTTGACCCTACGATGACATGTATGACGTGCATTACAACAGAGCGATATTTAATATTTTAATTTTCAAAGGGAATTTGTTTCACTTCGATTTTTGTTTTAATATATTATAAATTGAAACATTATTAATTCGACTAACATTTCCGAGTAATCATTTTATCTTAACGCCTTTATTCGTTCAAAGCAGTAAAAAAAAAATCAATTCTAAGACAAATACCTTAGGTCAAAAAAGGTCGGTAATCTCTGATTACGAAATACTGCCGAGTGAAAGGAGAGGAGGACGCACGGCTGGACTAGGAAAGAATGCAATCAAGGAGGAGAGTTCGATGACACGATCAGCGAAGGAACCATAATCTGCGGATCACGTTCTGCACGTGATAGTTCAACGAACTTAGCTCTCTTCCAGATTCACATTTTTCGGTTAAAGAAAAACAAAGTCATGAATAAAGATAAGAGAGATGATCAAAAATGAGGCAAATTTATTTAAAAAAAAAAAAGATCAATTGTGATGTTTTGAATATTTCAGTTTCTTTTTATT
Source organism: Solenopsis fugax (assembly GCA_003595255.1). Taxonomy (NCBI): domain Eukaryota; kingdom Metazoa; phylum Arthropoda; class Insecta; order Hymenoptera; family Formicidae; genus Solenopsis; species Solenopsis fugax. Next base: position 22,863 of record QKQZ01052710.1, read on the forward strand.
TAATTTTAATTTAATCTATTGAATATTGTTGAAAATCATATCGTATTTGTTAAATGTACGATTAACCGATATTTTTGTTATAAACCGTTACAAAAATTAGCTTCTTTATGTCGTTATTGTTGCTATATAACATTTTATTATAGCAACGTCGAATAGAATTTTTGTCTCGATATCGTAATACCATAAGCCCATTTATTATTTCTAAGCAGCTATCCATTTTGAAAGCAAGTGGATGGTTTTCCATTCAGCATTAATAGTAACGGAAGTAATGGTCGAACGATCGTCAAGAGCACTGGTAGTTGCTCGTAAAATCGGTAAACAAGCAGATAAAATTGAAGCTTATAGATTCGAGGAGATAACATATTTGACGTTTACAGTTCGTATGTATATGCTCAAACGAGAAACTGATCTTAATCACTTTGGCGAATTACGTGTATTTGAACTTTGCCATGGTATGGTGTATTCTCTCAAGTTGCAGGTTGAATAATCAAGAGTTTCAAGCGCATCTACATCATTTAAATTAATAGAGAAACGTAAGCATTTAAATGAGAGATTTATCGAATCACGATTCAAATCACGAATTTTATTTTGGAAGGAATAAATTTTGAAATAAAGAATATTTTTTCTGTTCAGTTTTAGAAAACAAATATGACTTAAATAAATACGGTTAAATAAATAAATATAGTTTTAAAAAATAAATAGAAAGAAACTATTTCTAATTGAATAAGAAAAATATTCTGATTTATTATTTTATCTTTTGTATTGACAATCATATTTTTCACGATGTCACAATACATTTTTACGATCGAGTGTGCTCCAGTCTTGTTTACTCAGCCCTGTTTACCCAGTCTGTTAATGTGTTCGGGGCATATTACGTGGTCTTCTATGTCTCGGTACGACATTGCGTAAGTGGAATTACTATGCGAGCATGCGGCTCGTAACCTTGAGAGCAGGCTACAAGCGAACACATCGTGTCTCTCTACCTACGTCCTGACGTCATTTACCGTCGTACAACCATGGAGATGAGAACTCAGTGACAGCAGATATTATTCAAGATGCAACGAACAAGTGTGTATGAATTATGATGTTTCTTACGATAAAATTGTTCGTCCATAATATTAATGTCAGATTTATTGTTCAGAGTACGATTGTCTTAAACAAAATACTAAAAAATTGCGTATTCTGTGACGCAACGATGCTAACAATAAATAGGATTGCCAAACAATTAACTGTAGATAGCAATATCGATGATCAAATCACAAAAAATTGACCTTATTGATTGGAAACAAAATTATTAATTATAATTTGATTGATTATAAATTGAATGATTCATTATAGCTTAAAATTTAATTTAATGATAATACATGAGTATATTTGCATGTTCCATCTCAGAATTGCTAATCTTTGATCATAACTATTGGAAAATATGTCGGATGCTGCGTATGAACGCATTGATAAAATCTAACAGATCGTGGGCATAAATTATCACGGCTACTTCCGGAAATATATTATTATGAAAGA
>QKQZ01052714.1:0-54718 GCA_003595255.1 Solenopsis fugax
TATATATATATATATATATTACACATGCCGTAATTACGAAATTATGCTTGAACGTTTGAGTTTTTTTTTCTTCCCATCTGTGCTGACAGGAGAGAGAACCTCTTTTGCTCGATTAACCCTAAACTTCGTGCTTCAAGGCTTGTGTGCTTGTGTTCGTTTTTATATCGAGATTCGTTTGTATGATTTTTATCGGCTTTCTTTGTACAACTTATAGCGTTGATATAAAATTCAAGCTTATTTGGATTCTCCCGAAGCTGAAATCACGGACTATCGTTCGACTTTCGAGTCTCTAGTTGACTCATTATCAGTTTATCGACAATCTTAACGTTATTATTCATTTGCAACAAACATTGATGGAATTAATAAAAACATATGATTTTTTTTATTAATTGTTGCCACACGATATTCCATGAATTCAGAAGTTTTAAGTAGAAAGTCGTCTTTTGTATTTTCTCTTGCGTCAGGCTTCTTTCGATTTCATTTCATCGTGTCTCTTTTGCCTACAATTTACCGTAATTTTCCCCCGAGTTTCGTAATGACTTAGATTTAATAGCGACGAAGAAGATTTATGTACTTTTAAATAATGAATATAATTTCTGACACATTCATTTCTCTTTTACGCCACTTCCAAGTTAAAGTACGGCCATCCAATTAAGTTTTCGCAAGTTACATTACATAATGTAAAACATATAAGAAATTGCAGATAATTGATTCAATACTTGACATATAAGCTCTTCTGTAAATATCTAGAAGTAGGAGAAAATGGCGTTTGGTATTACATAAAATCCATTTTTGCTATTTTTACTCGCCAGTTTAATGTAAGCGTATGTGTCTGTGTGTGTGTTTAATTGCTACTTTGTGATTCGTTCACAATAGAAGAACGTTCTGAATAAACGAATTAATATACTCTGCAAATAACAAAAGCGGATAATTAATACTAATCGCGATTTGATTATAGATTATTGTGAACTTTCTTCCGTTAAAGAAATATAGGCTATTCCCATCGATATCGAAGTCAAATTATATAATCGGTTACGAATACTTCAATGGAAATGATGATTCGATCTGATATCTATTTTTGTCGGAATTAGCAAAAATTTATAACGTTGATCGATACTTCCGATATCTTTCAGACGTTACACAACGATATAAAACTTGATTTCTTCGCAATTGTGGACAAATAAATGAAGATTTATACCTTTTACGTTTTAAAAGTACATTATTCGAAAAACATGCAGACAATTATATAAGTGTTATGCTAACTAATTATCCGGAAAATGGACTTTACGACTTTACGGCGATTCTGGCAGATGTCGATTCGAGCATTTTCGCAAAGTTTATGTTCGAATGGGCGAAATATTGCGTGCATGGTTCTTAGTTCGATATACGAAGGAGATAGGCTGTGGTGGGTCGCGGTCCAATTATACGAAGTAAATAACCAAGATTAAATTCCCCGGGTAAACGGTCGGCAATCGGGTAATTTATCTGGCAACGACTTACGTATCTCTTAAAGCAACTCGATCGGGATCAATCTTTTTCACTTCTATTTTCCAAACAAGTCACGTAACCCGAGGGTTGCTTCTATTTTCTCGGGGGCAAAAGTGGAAATTGATTGCGATGCGTAAAGATAAAAACGTGGAAACTAAATATCGTCGAGCGCGATTGGTTTCTATCAGACGAATCGAAGGAGGAAAGTATGAGGGACTTGGCGATGAGGGGGAATTAATTCGCGCGATTGCGTCCGATCGATAATAATGTCGCGTCCCGGCAACTCTTATTCGATAAAAAGTGCATCGCGATGTTGCCCCTTTGTCAACTGGGTAGTGGGAACTTTAATAATTTAGAAAATTTCACGTAATTTTTGTCGCCAGGCAAATCGCTGGTCCAAAACAATCCAATTAAAGGATTGGCGAAGTTGCCAGTTCTCGTAAGAGGAGCGTTGTCTGTTTCATAATTAATCAAATTGGATCGCGGCCAAAGGATATCGCAACCGGCGAGGCTTGACGACCTCGTTAGTTGTCGTCGATCAATTCTAAAGGATTTTTTTTATAATATCTCCTCAATTATTACGATTTCCGTGCGGTTAGCTATTGTACAAATGAAAGAGGTTCGTACTACTGTTTAATCGCGAGCGAGGAGTAGCTTAATTGCCGTCTGGCATTAAATTCTGCCAGCTCTGCGGTTCGAATATATCTGACAGGAGAAATTCGGATTTTCAACTTGCATTATAACACGATTAAAAGCATCGTTATTATAACGATTAAAATTACTTTAAATATTTCACTGGCGTAAAAGTAGAAATGGATTATAAAAACATGCAGTTGATCCGTGGAAATTTATGGCCTTTTGAGAATACGTGATCGATCGTGTAGACTGACCTTTCTAATTTTCCAGCAATGTCCAAGCAGGATTAATGCTGTTATTAAACCCGCTACAGTGAAAAGACGTGAACGGTAATAACTTTTTGCCGATAAAAATTTGAATTAAAATTCTGTCTTACGAGGACTTTCTGTCGCACTTTCTGTGAATTATCGCGCATTAGATGTCGAGAAGCTCAACGTTCGATAGGACAGAGGTCGAAAAAAAAGAGGCTGACCCCTTTCCCTAAAGTAGATCTACCTGGTGAATCGTGTCGTTCTCGGAGATACATCATGCTTAGGATTTTTACGCAATATTACGCATATTGACGACCACGCAGTGTTATTTGCATGCCTGCAATACATGTATGTATATTTTTCTGACTTTGTCGAGAGCCTTCGAAACATTGAAAATTTGACAGGTGCATGTAGTATGTACAGAATGCCCTACTTATTGCAATATTTGTTACAAATCACGCATGTATCGCATGAAGCAGTAGCTACTATTCGCTTTTATATTACATGTTACAACAGTTGCTTGTCGCTCTTAAATATTCCGATATGCCTAGCTCGCCGAAAACTATGAAGGCAGCCGTCTTCGTTGGGAGGATACTGGAAGGCTTTTCGTAAAAGATGAAGACACATGCTTTTATTTGCTGGGAACAGCTTATTTCTGATATTCAATTAGAATTGTTCCCGTTTTCTAATTAATTGCTCTTCGCTCTCTTTATATTTTCGACATTTGTCAACTTGCCCAAGTGTATCCTCTCAAATCTTACGCTAATTTAAAAACTATACAATATCTTTTACGCTCAAGTAGTGCACTTCCCGCGCAAGAGAAATGTATTGCTGCAAGACGCAAGGCATTTCTCAGTAGTATTTGTAAACTGATGTAATTGTGTTGTAATTGTTTTCTATAAGTTGTGTTTTAATTGATAAGTATAGATCAATAATGGAAATATGTCAGGATACTGGAGACCGACAAAATTATATGCGAGTTATATTATCATGCAAACAACACGAGTTTTTAGAATGATTTGTGACTAATTACTTTCACAATGAAACAATTGTGTATTTTATAATTATGTCACGCTGGTTCTTAATTAATGTGACAAAAATGTCTTTTTTTCTTTATTATTACATTTCCCATTAGGATCCAGAATTCGGACGTATACTCCATATATTGTTAATGGTTTATGAAGGCATGATCACCCATTATCAGTAAAAGAAATACTATCCGCGCTCCGTAGCATCCATTATCCTGGCAAATGAGCGAGGACGGAAAGGTCATCGGCCACATGGTTTTGCGAAAATCGGCCGGCTCCGGAAGCTGTAGTAGTATACTCGGACTAAAAGTTGTCGGTGGCAAGCTATTGGAAGATGGTTCCATGGGCGCTTTGATCGAGAAAGTGAAAAAGGGTAGCACGGCGGACGTAGAAGGTCAACTTAGACCCGGTAAGAAGATTACAAAGTTCGGCTCAAGCAATTCGGAGAATTTTCAAGTCGTCCAAGTTGTGAGCATTATCGCGCATTTATTACGAACGAAGTGCAAAATATGAAATTTATATGATGATAAACGTTACGGGATACATTGCAAAATATTTTTGCGACTTTGCTTTAAATTGTAAATTATAAATTATAAATTCCTTTGTAAATCGAAAATTAATCATCGGTGAATAGATTAATTTTTGAATGAATATATTATCAATTATCACATTGATCAATTAATAAAATTCCAAGAAAACTTACATAAAGATTTAGCTTACTTGTTGAGAATCGGAAAAGACAAGTTACATGCTTTCAATTTTTTTACCGCGATATAAGCATATCCAATCGTGTTTATTAATAAAAGAGCTGTGCCGTATTACGAAAATTCCATCGTGACAATTCGTACTTTCAACTTTGATGGCTTGAAAGCGCACGGCTTGTCGACAGCGCTCGTAACAATCGCGAGCAAGCCGTTTCAATTCTCACGACCGTCCATAAGAACGAATCGGACGACGCTCGACGATTCCCTGCGGCTGTTTCAGGTGACGAGGTGATCGCGTGGAATGGGAGGTCCCTTCAAGGCAAGAGCTTCCGGGAGGTTTACGACATCATCACCGAGTCGAGGCTGGAGCCGCAGATTGAGCTCGTAGTTGAGAGAAAGTTGTTGTCGACGACACCGGGCATGGCGATTGCAGGACCCGGCCCGTCGACGCCCATAGCATCCAGAAGAATCGTTGCACAGAGCCAATGGAGACAGAAACACGAGACCATTTCCGGGCCTCCGACGCCGCACCACAAAGGTAACTATGCACACAGCACGCTCCGTTTCCGATCGTCTTCCGATTTGATTTCGCTTCTGTATATCACAAATGTGATCTAGACTATTTTATCACCGACTCGTTTCGTTCAGACGAAATCGATATACATATCCTTTTTTTTCGTACAACTCTAAATATATTTACCATCGATTTGGTAATATTGTAGTCGTGCATGGGCTTATAGTACCGAGCGTTATACTCGTATTTTAATAAATATCATGGACGCTGAGAAGTAAATCTTATTCGTATATACATACGAATGGTGATTATACGAATTGAAGGGATGAAATAGATTATTTTAGGTAGATTGGCTTTTATTCTTCTCAGGATGTCAGAGTTTGGATGTAGCACCAAAGAGTTAGAAAAGAGTGTGTTAGGAAGATGTGTTGTTCAAAGCTGAATGCGATTATTAGAGGATCAGAAGTACTTCATTTGAAATGCACTCGTATCTTTCTTTTAGTTGGACAAAGAAAAAAAATTAACGTAGTTATCGCGTAGTGCTAAAAAAAAGTAGCACGCGTAATACCTAATGATAATTCAGCAATTTTGAAAGACGGAAGGGTTGATAATTAATTATTCCGACTGATGAAATATTTATCGATATCAATTAAATCCCATTAAACGTAAAAACGGCGCATTGCGCTTCTCGTTACTAACACTACTTTACTCGCACAAGTATACGTGTATCGGAAGCAACGCTATTGCCACAGATTACATGGTTTTTTCGCATTTCAGGTCTTAAGAAAACTTTACTATGGGGTAGGCCTCAGATAACTTTCTTTAAACCACTTTTGATCAGTGTTTCTTGCCTGTATCATTAGCCTTTTATCTCCGTTTATCGACCGGCCGTTTCGCGAGATTTTGCTATCAAATCTCAAGAAACGGGACCGAAGTCATGATTTCGATGCTACGACAGGACGTATGGCGGAGCAACGAAAATTGATTTACTATTTATTCTGCCTTGAGTATTACCATCGATGTTTAACGTAGATGTAGATCGTAGTGCTAATGCACCTCTCCTCCTCCCTCCGCTAAAAGAGCACCGTTGTATAGGTATAGTCTTATGGGAGCAACAACTATATTATATGTATATACAAGATATATAAATGCCGACAATATATATAAATCCCTCATATCGTGCTTCCTCTCTACTTATAACAAATCACGAGTATCTCGTGTAATCCTTATGGATAAGTGTAATTTTGCTGTATTCGCTGTCTGTTACCTCCACTATATATCGATCTAACATTATTATCATAATAACTCCCTTCATTCCTTTCGTGGCTCGTTGTCACGGATTTCCGTGATTGTGAGAACCCGTGCATGCGGACCTCACTTCTTCGAAAGACGTGGGTGTTTCCAGAACTGTTCAGAAATAGTTTATCGATTTTGCAACATCCCCGGGGGTTCGATGACGCTGTGAGATAGAACTTGGTTTTCGCATCTATAATTTCGCACACTCAAAGTATCCGGTTGACGCAGAGACCTCTCGAACAGACGTCTAACAGACATTCCAATCTTTCAAATACTACTTTGAGCGTCTCCAAGATACATTTTTCAATCTTTCTCTGTCTCGTTTGAGTATTTATACCTAATGCATATCGTATAAACACTGAATTGTAACATATTCACTGCCAACAATACGAGCGCCGCATCATCAGATGACGAATGGCAATGAATGTGTTATGCGTAATGAAAGCATGAAAACTTGTTCATCCATTGGATCACCCGAATTTCTTCTTCTTGTTCTTCTTCATTTATCGTCGTCTTTCACTTCTATTCGTTATTTTCCACACGATGACGCGAATCTCGCGCGTACCCTCTCTCCTCGTGAATCGCTGCAAGATCGCAGATACGGAAACAAATTATATCCTAGTCGAAGCTGCACGATCACTTGCAGAATTGTACGACGCGAGGCGTGAGAAACCCTCGGTTTTAGTGACGTCGCCTGGCTCGCCGGACCTGCACGCCCAAGGACGCGGTCGACACTCCCGACATCCGACCGGAAATGCGAACGTGGGCGGTAGTATCCAAGTGAAGCTGGGCTACGATCTCGTGGGACTTCAGCTGATCGTCACGATAATATGCGCCTCGGGGCTCACGCCAAAAAGCAACGGCCAACCTAGAAATCCTTACGCCAAAGTTTTTCTGCTTCCTGACAAAAGGTAAGTGAATCACCGTATTTGATAGTTCTCTCGATGATAATACTTTCGATCAATTGAAAATTTCGGGAGAAATAAACGTAAAACCTCTGTGTAAATACGTACATGCCCATTTGTAATTCGAATATCCTGAAAACGCAACTAATACGTTTGAAACTTTTAAGCTAGAAGCGCATAGAAAAATTTAAGTAGTGAGATGTAAGAAAATTAACATTTTTTATTTGTTACTGCTTGCGTTTTTCTATGTGCCACTAGCTTTAATATTAACTATTTGGCTCATGTTGTTTTAATTATCGGCTATAATTAGCCGAATGCTTTAAAAACTTATATATCCTTTTTTATTTATCCTATAAATGTCCCTATAGCGAAAAATCGAAACGACGTACGAAAACTGTGGCGAACACGAACGACCCCAGATGGAATCAGACTTTCGTTTACAATGGAGTCAGACGTTCGGAGCTGAAGAAGAGAGCATTGGAGATTACGGTCTGGGACTACGCTAGGTACGAGGCGAACGATTTCCTCGGCGAGACTGTCCTGGAATTGGCAGTATGTCTCCTGGACGAGGAACCAGAATGGCATTCTCTGACCGCTCACGGAGAACACCGGCACGTCAGGTATGAATCGCACTCGCGGATGCTAGTAGTTCCAATGCCAATGCTAAAAGCGATCAAATAAATACCTCGCATCGATACGAATCCCTTGCGGAATGTTTGACAATCTTCTAATGTTATACCTCGCTCTGCGTAAAGTGTGACGTAACATTATACGATGGTTTACCCCGTGGGCCTGTGCGTTTCAAGTCAAAAAGGAGTCCGTATTCTTTGATACTCTTGTTTCTGAACGGTATAGAAATAATATCGCGATAAAACGTGACATTGTCTATCGCTGAGACAATTAACCGCTTTACCCTTCAGGCATTACCAAGATTCTGAAGACATGATAGATTGTCATCTTAGTCCACCGTCGACCACCTCGAGATTAAGTGACTCCGACACCTCGGAGTGCGACATTACGGATTACGACGTGTCGAGAGAACAAAGAAGAACAGCTGACGGTGCTAGCATAAGCAGTATCGGCAGTTCCTCTAGGTAAGGCTTTCTCTTAAAATCTCCGTAGTACATATATAAATCTCCCGGTCTAACGAAAGAGAGTATGTTGAAACCACCGGAAAAATCAGCCGACTCAACTAGCTTAGGATATTTGCGTTGAATACTGCATAATCCGTCATACACAAATCGAAACGATTTATGCGAGAATTACTAGATATCGTGACGGATCAATTGAGATAAATCAATACTTTGTACATTATTGAGAATTAAATGTGGCAGTTACCAAAAGGCGTTACTATCAGCACACTTAATCGGTAGGAATTGCATTACTAATTTGGCAGAGTTGCTGCCCCGACTTAAGATCAATTTACAGATCTCGTAAGTACTATTGCGTTGCGTAATAGTTATTCTCGTGTTCCTTGTACTGCGGTCTTGATTACACAAGGATACATTATTTCGGTACAGAGTATTTTCCCGCAAGAATTTCTTCCGTTAGAATCAGACATTGATTCAGTCTCTGATTAGAGAGAATTTTACATGATGAGCAAAATGCAAGATAAAGGAGTTTTTATTAATTTTCGTTATTGTTTTGGTTTCTCTTTATCGATCATGTGTCGTAAAGTTATTATAAAATTGATTTTTAATCACTTAAAAATAGTTTCCATGAAGTTTTAGAAACGGCTCCGATAATAAGATTTTCTTTCTTTCTTACACGACTTTCTTACTGAAACGTAAGCCAAACGCAGGTGGAAATAGAGACAAGTGCGGACATATAAAATACATAATTGCGAACGGAAATTTGAAAAAAAGACAAGATTCCAATAGGAGGAGCCAATCGAAAGAAAGAAGAGAGGGGGTAAAGGCCAAGTTATAAAACTGGGCAACAAGCCAATTGACATAGCATTTGGCCCGCGACCGTTGCTAGCTCCGGAAGTCAGCCTTAAACTCGTATCCACATTAATATTCCGACGATGATGTCCGATCGTTATTTCCGAGTACAAAGTGATTTTTGTGTCGTAGTTTTCGAGTATCTATTCATGCGCAAACAAAAGAAGTGATACTTCACATCAAAAGAAATTGAGACGAGAAGATAACTGTCTACAGTGTCAATCATTCCGTGGTAATAAACTTTTTTAAAATCGAACAACTGTTTAGTTAATCAAAAAAAATATCAGAGAAAAAAAAGTTAATACACACGCTGTTGCAATAAATTATTCAGTTACAATTATTCAGAAAATATGAAATCCGTGAAACCACCATCGGCGTGAACATTCAGTTATCAACAACGAAATTTACAGCGTAATAAAATTTACGTGATATCGCGACATTTATAACTCCCGTATACTTGGCAAGTAAATTTCTCGAAATTGTTCCAACGACGCATCTTGCTCTCGCTTTAAAGATAGCTTGCCCGTAAATTTTTTCCCATTGGCGATACACGAGGCAAATCGAATCAATGTAGCGGATTCAATGAACACGTAGGCTATCTTCGATAGGCTTGGCAGGTAGAGTGGCAGAGATGGGGATAAGCCGAGATACTATCCGGCATCGCTCTGCACTTCTTTTATACCAATCATCTTCGATCTGCAAAGTGCGGACGCGCTCTATCCCTAAGCGCGTATAAGCCATGCTTTTCCCGAATAAAACTGAAACATTATTCCAATTTGCCCTGAGAACGGCGGACACCTTACACACATTTAAACAATAACCTTCAATATCGTTTAATAAGATTATTCGAAAGGGTTTCGCCAGTTATATTAACATATCCATCGTCGTTAAACCAAGCTGGCGGCACTAACACGATGAACAATGTGTACGTTTTGATAAAAAATTTTTATTACAATTCTACGCGAGCACGAACGCGTATTATTTAATGGCGAAGTACGGATAGCTCTTCTGTTCTATCGCGAATACGTACGGGCATTAGTTTATAAAAGAAATTTACATTCATAATGTCGTTCAAGTTTTATGCTATTATTTCTCTTCGCGATTCCCTGAGCATCGCTGGAATACAAAAGATATTACGCATCTATAGAAGTCCGCGGTCGAAAACACGTTTCTTCCAGTTTACATTGATACACATAAATGCGGATGAAATGTTTTATCGTTAAAATATATGACCTGTGGAGAGATAAGAAACATTAAACAATGACGCGTCGGCCGCGACCGCGCCGCCGCCCACTGATTTTGATTTTAATCGTGTGCTTTGTGATTTATTTTTTAGGTTTCATAATATGCCGTCAAATTATAAGCGGTACGGCCATTACAATTTCTATCTTCTCCTCTTTCACGAATCACGCAGTCACACGTCTTGCATCCTCACCGCTAGGTTCCAATATGTATTGCGCGTAGATCAGTCAGTTAGTCATGCCGACAAGCCGGAGATGTAGTAGGGACGAGACAACGGGACGTGTACTGACGTGATCACATAGCTAATTTAATTTAAGAACGGACAACAAAGGCACGAGAAACCTTCATTTCACGAGGATATTACTTCCAAGTGTAAATTGGGGGTGGGGGGAGAAGAGAAAGTGTCCTATCTTTTTTTTTCTTTCGGCGAAAGGAACAACGACTGTGTGTTACGGACGTCATCCATGGGAAACACCGCTATCGGCATCTCAAACGCAAATCTCCAATGTCCTTTGTACTTTTCCACGCGCGATACCGCAAGTCGGTGAATATTGCAATGCACAACGTTTCGGTGTTACAAAATTTTCGGGATAATTTCTACCCCTTTGTCTTCGTTCTTCGTCGAGGCGCGAAAAACATAGTGATAATGAACAACAAGATTAAGTGCGAATATTTAGCGGACCGCCATCCATGTAGGCACTTTAGACGTCATGCTGTCATTGCTTCTTGCATATACGCATATTATATTAGATGCGACAAGACATGGCTTCTAGAATGCTTAGTGCATTGCAGTGCATCGGCCGGGGTGGATTGAGTCACTCGAAGCTTTGATTGCAATTCCCCCGATTTCCGTGACTGTTCTTATCTATCGACACGTTGCTTTTCGTTGCCAAAAATGGTGAAAGTTATATCTCTGGATTTCCTAACTTATACACATCTCGCACGGTCGTACTTTTCCGACGTGCAATACTTATACGCAGTACTTGGCACTCATCGGACGCACTTACACACGGTATATTCTTAATTTATGACGAGTCACCCTCCCCTATTTTTTGTCGCGCGTTTTGTCTCATTTTTGGCAACGAAAGGAGTCCCGCGACCGACAACACCAAAGAGAACGCTCGACTGCATTGCCGAGTAACTTGGAGCTGCTTCGCGCCAAATTAGGAGATATGCATTCGCAGTTTGCGATCTTAGGAGTCGAACCGAGCTCACGCTTTGTATTTTATGCGCCAAAATATGTGTGACGAAAATTAAAAGAGGAAAGATAGTTTTAACGAGTTTGAGGACTTTGCTTTTTATTTTTACCTCAACGTTTCGGCTCCGTTTTCGGTGCTGCGTAGCTCATTTTGCTCCTAGCGTTCTGAACATCTTGTCTGCTTTCCCACCATCCTGGCCGCATGCATTTTGAGATTAGCGCGAGATCACAGCACTCGCCTCATTTAACTTGTAAGGCACGCAGAATTCACTGATTGATGAAAAAAAAAAAATGAACGCATGCTGGAGCAGCCACTATTCTAGCCCGCCGCCGGAGAGGGAACTCTACGTCGATGGCGAGCATCGGAGTCGAAGAGATATGTCGCCTCAGGGACGCAAAAGGGCAGCCCTAATGATTTCTCGTGACCAGCCTGCTTCTATCTCGAGTTACCAGACATATCGTAAGGTAAGTGTTCAAGAACGTTTGATTTTAATTTTGATCTGAGCACCGATCGCAGAGATGCTTAAAATCGAGCGTTTCGAAGTTGCAAAAGGGTGAGACGGTGCATTCAAACATTGATTTGAATTTTTTTAACTAATCTGAATTTTTTTTAAATGGTTCACGGAAATTAATCGATGATGAAAATTAATCGCGAATGAAAAGGAAAAAAAATTATGGATCTATAATTGCATGAGACATCGATGTACAGTTATTGAATAACGTTTATCGAAGTATATCCTTGTACATTATTAAATGCGTATCGCAGGACGAGTTCCATCCGGGAATGATGGGTCATAGGTCTCACAGCGCGGCCCCTATGGACTCTCCGAGTGTTAGATACCGAGGAAGGTCTCAGAGTCCCACCGGTCATCGTTCCTTGTCTCCACCCGAGCATAGATCCATTCCTCCATACTCGCACGGATATATTCATACGACGAGGTATAAAATGTCAGGGCAAAACTCTTTGACAATGTCTAGATTGTTACGCTTGTAAAAACTGCATCAGTGAACTTGTTTTTTTTTATTTAGATTCGGCTCGAGATCGGCGACCGCCACACCTACTGGATCGCCGAAGAAGCGTCAGCTACCTCAAATCCCGGCAGCTTTGAAGGAAAGAGTCGCGCAAGACTTTGAGGAACGAGCAAGATTCATGAGACATCGCAACAGACCGTCGATATACAGGAGCACGGGTATGGGAGGTGAGTTTTGACAATTTTTCTATCGGAAAAATCGTTGATAGAATAAATACAAATATTTTAACATAATAGTCAATATATCATTTATTCTCTCAATAAACTATAGATGCTATGATTTAATCTTTTTATTCTTTTTTTACAAATTTTTCATTATTGTGTTTTAAATAATTGATTAATTTATTGTCAGGCTGGGAAAAGCATTACAGCGGCCTTTCGGACTCGGATCTTCCTTCAATCGGACACGATCCATTGACGTTACATAGTCACGTTCACAGAATGCACAGGTCGAGGAGAGGGCATTTAAGTCCCGACAAAGATGTGCTCGGCGATCTTGGAGATTCTGACATGGAGAGCATAGCTTCGGTAACGAGCAGTGCCTTTAGTACGCAATCGGAACGACCACGTGGATCGAGACTAATGTGAGTATAGTTTTATAATTAAATTTCTCCGTTATTCTACCATACGGATCACCTCGCGTTGCGGCAGTCAATGTGCAAAGCAACGCAGATTCAAGAGAATATCCCGTTAGAAAGGAGGATCTGAGCATCGGGTGTGCTGTCTTAAACATATATCGCTGCAACATTATACATCGTTATACTTTTGAACTTTTATGTGTCACAATACATCAAAATCGATAACTTGAAGAACTCAACTAGCACACTCATCGGCTCAACCTCTTGAGTCAAGGAAAATCCCTGGATTAAATGGACATTGTTAACTAAATGGATATCCCGTAGTTGCACTTATTCACATCCTGCTTGTGTATGTGTCAAGTCTTCCGATATCCCTCCCGTCTTTTTTACAGAGCGATTAGACTGCACTTCCTATGCACCGTGTCAATGTCCATTTAATTAGTGTCCCATTCTATGAAAGCAGGGATCAGTGTGTGGCGTTGGTCGAACGGTTAGATAGTTGTGTCTCATCGCGTCATATAAAAGAAGAAGAAGCATTGCTAAGTACATCGATCGCCGCGTGTCTCTTCTGAAATGCCGACCCGTTGTTCTCGGCGAATCGACAGAGTCAAGTTCTGAGATGTTAATGACCGATATGCGTTCGATCGATCGCGAACGCGCGGTTAAGTAGAAAAAAGAGAAAGAAAGGAGCAAAGGAAAGATGTAAAGCGGAATGGGCTCACTTTTTGGTTGTGTTTCCAAAAGAGTGCTAAACTCTATATGAAACACATTGTTTGCAGACCGAAAGTTAAAAACGTTTGAATACCCGGTGCCATATCCCCCATACCCCCGCCCCCTAGGCGCAATAGGCGCAGGCACAAACTTAGGGTACCCTGCAGCGAATGTCATTGTCCCATCAAGCCCAGAAGCAACAACCCTAGCAAGTGTCCCACCCTATATCCCCTCGTACGGAGCAAGTCCGCAGTGGTACGCTCGTTGTACAAAAAGATGTGTACGCCATTCACGAGATCGCAGACCGTCGACGAGAACATGCTGAGATATTACAGCTCCGAGACCAGCGAGTACAGCGTTTCCGAGGGGTACATACTCAAGCCAGAGAGACTCGTAGCTAGTAGTGCTAAGATACCGGCGATATACGTCGAGGATTGTCTCCGGGTCGACTTTAACGATCGTTTTGTGAAGAAGTTTCGCTCTAAGTATTCGGCGTCGTATCTTGCGGGAGAATTCGATACGTTATCGCGTGAATGTGATGATTCCGTGACGATGACGACGACGACAACGACGATGACGATGACGATGACGACGACGACGACGACGACGACGAC
This sequence comes from Solenopsis fugax, assembly GCA_003595255.1. Taxonomy (NCBI): domain Eukaryota; kingdom Metazoa; phylum Arthropoda; class Insecta; order Hymenoptera; family Formicidae; genus Solenopsis; species Solenopsis fugax. The sequence goes on from QKQZ01052714.1 coordinate 14,140, forward strand.
GACGACGATGACGAGGACGAGGCAACCGATTATCTCGAGAGATCCGATCGATCTCTCTGACCATCTCGATATTAGGAGCATAGACGCTAGATTGCATCCGCGTAGGTCATTTTTGTCCGCTAAGACTAGGAGCTTCGATTACGACGTGATGCACGATACATACGGTGATCGTTTCGGTACTAGGCCAGGGGCCGTCGGTCTGCTATCGCGCCGGGCCAAGAGTTTCGAGTACGAGAGCATTTCGAGCAACATATTCAGCGACGACAGTCTCAGGACGGCCAGGAGAAAGCTCAAGCGGAATCTCTCTCTCAGCGACGCCGGGTATGGTGACAAGATACCGGCGTTGGACGATCAGAGCAAGTCCTACTACGATTCTAACGGTGACGACAAAGTGCCTACGAGTCTTACGAACAAAGAGACGAATTACGATTTTCTACTCGATCAGGACCACAAGTCGTTTTACGGATACGACTCGGAGCTCAGTTGCGGCGAGACGGAGATTTACGTTCCGAGTTTCGATAAGCAGAACACCGAGGTTGACGATCAAGCCTCGTACAATTCCAGTTTAACGGACGATAATGATCTCTTCAGCGACAACGACCGTGCTAATCTCAAGAATATTTTGGACAAGAACGAGAAAAGTAAGAAAAAATATATGGACGAAAGTTACTTAAATAACGACTCCTCATATATTAAAGACATATCTTTGGAGGCAAGATCCAAGAACATAGATAGCAACCTTCGTAATTCGATTAGTGATATCTATTCCAGTATTGAAGAGGGTTTTTCGTCCGGTAAAAGTTATGATCGTGATATTCTCGCGAGATCCGCCACGAAGATCCATGACGTCACTAACATGGATGAATGGAGGTCGAAGGATGTAAAGGGTATTCTACGATCTCATAAAGCAACCGATACCTACGATCATCAGGAAGGTGGATATAAGGATCGCGAAAACTGGGATACTGATTACGACGAAGGATTTATAGATCGGGAGAAAGTCGAAGACTACAAACAAAAGCAATTTAGCTATCTAGACAAAGGCCTTAGTGCCTTAAGAAGCAGATCGATGCGCGGAGGCGAGTACTTTCACGACGTAAGGAAAAGTTCTTGTGCCGTTCAAGGAAAATGTTACGCACAGTCCGACGATGACGACAGGAAGCTCAGCGATTACACTAGTTATCATTCGACCGATGACTACGAGTATCGGACTATGCGCACCGATAAAACGGAAACATACGAGGATGGATCCGTGTCACGAAGACGAAGACGAAGAAGCAGGAGAGGCAGTAGAGAGGGAGGCGCAAGTGACTACGAGAGCCTGCGAGTCAGAGACGTGTCAGGCGCTCAGTCGAGATTAACGGAGAACAAAAGATTAATGACGCTTCAACGAACAGAATCCACGCCGACTCTACATTCGGACGAGGACCTGAGCTCGATTGCGGATCGCGCCAGGCGCATGTATCGCCGCAGGCGGAACAGCAGCTGTCCAGAGAGCAGAGATCTGCGAATGTACGGGTCGCGTGGAAACGGCGAGAGAACGTCGAGTACTGTGCTGGACTCTGACGAGGAGTTCGGCTCGATGGAGACGGTAATCGGCGCCGATTATTTTCTTCGTCGTACTTCGGGCTACGCTTCGGCGGACGCTAGAGCGAACGATGGCATTAGATCGGGCTTCTTTGACGCGGAACAAGATCGTGGTAATTACTTAGACGCAAGATACGATCACGAGGACCGATATCAGGATCGCAGTTATCCGGTGGCACGCGGGCTAGTTAGGTCAGGGTCGCAGCGTTCTTCGAGTCGCGAGGCGCGACACGTGTCGCGCACTAGGCGTAAGAGTAGTTGCCCGGAGTGTCGTGAGCTAGCACTGTCCTCCTCGGAGTTAGGTAGGTCGGGATCGTTATCGCGAAAGGGTGACGATCCTCGGCGTTCATCGTTAGACACGAAGCATAGATATCGTAGGCGGAACAGCAGCTGTCCGGAGGCTAGGGATCTCGAAATGCTCGAGAAGAGGCAGCGTCAGCATCCGCGACTCACGCAGCTCGAGCAGCAGCACCGGCAGCAACGGAGCGAGCAGTATCCGAAGCAGTATCAGAAACAGCAGCAGCAACTGCAACGGCATCATCATCATCATCATCATCAGCAACAGCAGCAGCAGCAGCAGCAGCCGCAGCAAACGCAGCATCAGCAACCGCAGGGAAGTAGTAAGAGGAACGTGGCGATCAGCGACACCCTCGAGTACTATGAGTACTCGATGGAGAGCGAGAGCCAGTGCAGCGAGAACTGCGGATTTGGCCCGTGCGATCCGCGTAGGCCCCGTAACCGAGCACCCCGCCCTGGTAACGCTAATTCGAGTCTCTTTGATTCCCAAACCGCTACCTCCGACACTGCTAAAAACTACCACCCACGGATCGACGATCATCATCACCAACACCCACCAAACACAAAAACGTCGCCGCTCGCCAATGTCGCCGATGTGGCGTCGACGTTCCTACCACCGTTGCCGCCGTCGTCCTCGTCATCCGCCCGACGGCGATCCCGAAAAAAATCCGCTTACGACGTCGACGTCGTCGCCGCCGTCGCCGATCGTCGCGACGACGACGACGCTCGGAATCGTCGTTCCTCATCTATGCCTGAAAGCAGCGAGTACACCAGTCAGTCGAGCTCGTACGAGAAGACGTCCAGTCGCCAGGTCACCGACAACGGGCACGACGAGCGTGACAAGAGAAGTCAGTTCACCAGGAGTCTCAGTAACGCCGATGTGCCGCAGGACGAGAAAGGTGAGAGAGAGAGAAATTTTACTAGTTAAAAAGTTCACCGACTGAAATTATGCTTGAATTATTCTTTGCAAACATTGTGGAATGTTACGGTTCCAACAAATTCCATTTTTCTATAACAAGATGTATCTTACGTCAGTTATTTCCATTATTGCGAATAAACATCGTAATAGCGCTTTCGACATATATATATATAAATATATAACATCGAAAGCTGCACTCATAAAATGAAATTTTTCGGCTATCAAATTTGATTTCTCTACTATATGTCCCACATCCTGTTTTTTAACAAAAATTTTATTTCATACCTAGCTTCAATTTTTCGCTGATGCGTATGAATTTAAAAGGCATCTCTTTAAAAAGGCATCGATTTTACTGTCACGATGACGTGATATATATAGCTGAGGGAGCGAAGATCGAACTCTCTCTCTACAGAAGTGTAACATAAATTTTCGTCGAGATTTACAGTCACGAACTCGTTGCACTCGAATTTAGCGGTAGTTAATAAACTGCAGACATACGTTTACGCGAACGTTTTGAAAGTAAGTTGAGTTCATAGAGTCACGAACGTCTTCCTGTGTCTGTCGTTCAACGATAGTGAGGCAGAGATTAGACACGCATTGCTCTTTATACTTTATATTTTAATATCATGTTACAAAATCTATAAATCTTTAACTGACCGAAGTTAATGTAAAGCTCTATTCTTTTGTGCTAGCTCGCTCGCGTGATTTCGTCTCTTCATTTTTCAAAACTGGCATCGCAAAAGACAGTACGGGAGCACATAGTAATGTGGCCCACAGTTTTTTTTTTTTACACTTCACTCTCGGGCTGCGCTAATTTAATTCTATACGTGTACAAGTACGTGTCCTTGTTTCGCAGACATGGGTAGTTTCAGCGATACCGCGATTGCATTGAACGTTGAAGATGCAGTGAGGAGGGGCCGTAAGAGCTCGCCGGGAAGTAAAAGCGGAAGTGGCAGCAGTAGCGGAAGCGCGGTGCAGTACCAGGCGGGTCTGGGCAAGAAGAGCAATAGCACCAGCCAATTATCCGCGACAGGTAACACATTGTCACACTGACCATTTCTAGTTAAGTTTTGCGTTTAGTCTCTACGTGTTATACGTAGTCGTGATTTTTCACGTAAAGATCGATCGTTTCGCGCGAAAGTAACGTCTCCCGGTGCGCGATATTAGAACGTTTGATCGATGTATGACACCATCTTGCGCGACATTAGACAGTTTTCTATTTTCCTGACGTTTATATCTTCTCTCTCTTTAGTGAAAAGGATATCGTTTTCTTCAGAACATCGATATTTTGTAAATTAGGATAGAGTAGTCTAGCATCGTTAGTGTGTAGATTATAACGGTGTGCTCTCGCTACGTACATATAAATGAGGATGACGCAAAATGTGCCGTCGGACGTATAAGGACGCACTTTATTAAACGTTAATGAAGACGAATTCGATAGTTTCGTGCACGACAGAAATTTTCGGTTTTTCGTCTAGTGATTAAAACACGAATCAAGAATAAGAAGAATGAGGAACTACGGGTGAAAAGCAACATCATAACGATGCATAAGTAAGGAACGCAAGTATCCCAGTCGACACAGTTATGTGTTTACTATATAACAGCTACACGGAAAAAACGGTTTTGCTAAAGTATCTAAAAATTTAATTGGATACAGACGTGAAAATAATTTTGTTAGGCCGTCAAAATAATTATGTTCTCAAACAGAATTGCTAGATGTCAACATTTTTTCAGCATTGCTCATCATGCTTTAACATTCGTCACAATTATTTTGACAATTATATTCCAATCAAATTATTTTCAAATCTATATCTAGCTAAATATTTAGATATACTTCAACAAAATCGTTCTTTCCTTGTACAAGTTTCAGTATCACATTTTATATAACGTGAAACGTTGCATCAATGTTGTAGTTATGTTATAATTTTGCCCCTTTTCAAAAATAATGATGATGGTATATTTATATCATCTTATAATTATTTTTTTGTTATTAATTAATTAATTACTTCTATAATTTCAATTCTATATATTGAAGTATACTTATTTATTACGAAGTATTTGTTATATAAAGTATTATTTCCAAATTACATAGCAGTTACTAATTGTCGACTGGGATGTCCTATTTGAAACGTGCACGCAATTGATGAAACGCCATGAGCGATCTTTAATCCTAATCATGAAGCGCAGCATTTTTGCAGTGTGATTACAAACCGGATATAAAATACTTAGATGTAATGTAAGTATTTTATAGTTATAAGACAATAAGCAGCTAACAAATTGAAAATGATGCAAATGATACGAACGAGTGCGTTGTGCTCCGAATAATTCCGCTTATAACGATTCCTCTGATCCGTTAACCTTATTCTTCGTATTTCACGGGTCTCGGTCATTACGGCCGCGCGGATTGCATTACAATTCGGTTCGGCGGGTAACGAATTGAACGATAACAAGAGCATATCGTAGAACAAAGCAAAAAAAAAACCCAATAAGCGGGGCAGTATGTACATTCTAATTGTATTCTTGTTTTCTCCGCCATCCCTCCTCATCTCTATCTGCCTCTTCTTCGACATGAACACACTCACACTTTACTTCTACCAACCAACCACCTCTCGACGCTGGGGGACCATTCACGTCATCGATCTGCACCCACCTGCACGATTTCTCATCGCGGCGGCCGATCGTCGCCCCGCGCGCTCGTGCGCTCGTGTTCACGGAACACTCCGCACGGATCACCATCATCGATTTGCTGGACCGATCGCCAAAACAAAAAAAAAAATAAAATAAAATAAACTCGAACCGGTACTATCATATACTTACGAAAACAATTATGTGTACGTCTGTAATATCGACTCGATAAACTGACATCACGCTTACAATAACTATTGCTCTTGCTACTGCAACTTGCAATTAACTACGAACGAACGAAACGAAACGAACGAAACGAACAACAAAAACTATATATCACATCATGCAAAACGGCAAAATCCATAACATACCACGTGCGTCTGTTGGTGGTACATGCGTGGGCGAGGAAGGACGGAAACGGCGGCTGGGTTTCGGGAAGAAGGGGAAGTCGTCCTTTACAGTTCACAGGAGCGAGGAAATCCTACCGCCGGAGGACGCGGTCGGTGGTAGGAGCGGCCGGCAGCCGAGCTCCGCGAGCAGCGACGGCGAGGGGAGCGGCGACGGGGACAGGTCCGACTTGCTCTCTCTCAGTAGAAACTCCTCTCTTTTTCATCTCTCTTTCGCCTTATTTTCCTCATTACTTTTGCATCGACTTTGCGCGGGAGCGATCGACAACGTTTCGGTTGAAGGGGGTCGAAAAAGGGGGTCTTTATTACGTCTTACGCGGGGGCGGCCAACATCGTTCACTTCGAGTCGCCGTACATACGTCTTCGCCACTGATGAATTCTGAGTTGTTTGCGCGAAGACGCGTACTAGTCCAAGAATCGCGCGAATGGAAGAAGCGAGGCGATTGATAGAGGTTTTTACTCAGGTATACGCTGATCCCATTAATCGTAAAATTGGATCAAGCCTTCGACGAAATGTGAGTACCACGTTGCAGGAGGAGGAGGAGGAGGAGGACTTGCGATAGGAAGAACAAGAGCTACCGTCCGACCCTACCGATGAACACCGTTAACGTTGTTAACAGCAACAATGAAACACACCACACATCACTCTTTAGAGGCCGTGCTTTAGTCGGAGTCGTGCGAGTCTCTCTCGTGATTGTTGTCGGAAAATACTCTCTTGCCTAAAAATTGTACGCCGGCTCAATACGACGGATCCGCAAAGGATCCTCGTATTATACATATGAACGCGTTGCCGTCGAATATTATTTCTCTTTCTTTTTTTCCTTCTTTTTTTTTTTAAATACAATCGAAGAGAGAAAGTATTTTGCGAATCTGCACGTTTCTACAAATGGTCACGAGGTGATTCCTTTCCTTCTCGTTATTCTAGATCGTAGATGCTATTTCTACGTAGCATTGATACGTTATTTCTAGAGGAACGTTCGCACGAGTTTCCTGGGCTGTGATCTAATTGTAAGCTGTTATTGATACGCGTGTCAAATTGTCCGTCTCCTTTTATTTCTTCAGAGATGCAGAGTCTCCACGCGTCTCCAGTTTTTTTTTTTTAAAACTTATTCCGATATGGCACGAGTCACGCAGATCAGGAAACTCATATCCTAGTTGCACAAGTATAGTTGTGCTGGCGCCTTTTCGTGACTCTAGAATAGTGTTTCGGCACCGTGTGTCACGTTATAATCGTTCCGTTTCATACAGCTTTTGAATCTAGATCGTCGCGTGGTCAATTTGAATTTCTCGATTGCATCGAGGTAAGTTGGCCACCTGTGTGATACGTTATTTTTTTATTATTTCTTAGAAGCCGCTGTTGATACGTGCTTAAGGTGAGAGTGCGCTACTCACACGGCTTTTGACTTTTCGATGTCCTGAATCGTTGCAATGCTTTTATGGAGCATATTTACGTTACGACATACATATATATATTTCTGCGATATATCATAGACTACGAATCCATCCGTTGAGTGTGCTGTCAAATAAATTATTACCGGACAATCCTTACGTACCGATATGATAATTTTAAATCTCTCTTTATTCTGTTTTTTTTTTAATTCACTGTACAAATTATAAGTGTACAAAATATGTGTGTTTATATATAATTATGTATATAATTATGTATAATTATCTGTGTACTTAAGGCGTCCGGAGAATATTTTAAACAATCACATAATGGAGAATACATAAAGTGATTTTTCTACAGTTACAGATTAATCAAATTTTATTTACACACGCAGATAGAACGGTTTTGCTAAAGTATCTAAAGATTTAGCTGGATACAGATCTGAAAATAATTTTGTTAAACATCAAAATAATTATGTAGACGCTCAAACTGATTGCTAGAATATCAAAACATTTTACAGCATTGCTTGAATGTCTTTTATAATTATTTTAACGGTTTGACAAAATTATTTTCAAATCTGTATCTAGCTCAATTTTTAGATACTTCAGCAAAACTGTTCTTTCTATGCAGCATTAATAAAGATACATAAATAAAGATATATTAATTATTTCTGATTACAATTGAATTTTGTCTCGACAGTCTGCGTGAATATTAATTAAAAAGAAGATTAATAAAACATACCACGCGATAGACGGCTGAAGATTCATCTATATTTCAGCTTTTGCGCTCTATCTATTGCTATTCAAACGAATTCTTCTTATTGGATCGATGATATTTCTTGTTCCTATAAATCGACTTTATTTGCATTTAGTAATCCCAGAGAGAATACTCCGTTATGATTCATGCAAACGCTATCACATTATTATTTATGATACAACGAACGTCAAAACTTAAAGTTTTTTTTTTACATAGGACACCTAGATTAAATATATTCCTTGTATTGATGTGAAATGCAAATGCCCGCGCAATGTTATCCCATTACATTACACTCCAAATATCACACCTCAATAAGTTTTCACACTCCCTTTTCGTAGAATTTAATTCAAAATGCTTCTCGAGTTACAAGATCTCATTCTAGCTCTGCATTTTTATCATTCATCATTAGATTATTTCTGGAAAGTGAGCAGGGAGACATCAAGAAAGCACGAGAGAGTAAGGAAAAAGGGTATGACAGAAAAAGTTTACACGAGAGAGAGAGGGAGAGAAAGAGAGAAAGAGAGAGAGAGAGAGAGAGAGAGGGAGGGAGAGAGAGAGAGAGAGAGAGAGAGAGAGAGAGAGAGAGAGAGAGAGAGAGAGAGAGAGAGAGAGAGAGAGAGAGAGAGAGAGAGAGAGAGAGAGAGAGAGAGAGAGAGAGAGAGAGAGAGAGAGAGAGAGAGAGAGAGAGAGAGAGAGAGAGAGAGAGAGAGAGAGAGAGAGAGAGAGAGAGAGAGAGAGAGAGAGAGAGAGAGAGAGAGAGAGAGAGAGAGAGAGAGAGAGAGAGAGAGAGAGAGAGAGAGAGAGAGAGAGAGAGAGAGAGAGAGAGAGAGAGAGAGAGAGAGAGAGAGAGAGAGAGAGAGAGAGAGAGAGAGAGAGAGAGAGAGAGAGAGAGAGAGAGAGAGAGAGAGAGAGAGAGAGAGAGAGAGAGAGAGAGAGAGAGAGAGAGAGAGAGAGAGAGAGAGAGAGAGAGAGAGAGAGAGAGAGAGAGAGAGAGAGAGAGAGAGAGAGAGAGAGAGAGAGAGGGAAACGGAAAGAGCAAAATGATAGCTTACATATATCTTACATGTTGAAATTGTGTTTGTTGTTTCTGTGATTCCATCATTGCTCGTGCGGAGATGCGCTAAATTAATGATCGACAATTCGGCAGCCCCCTTGGATACCTGAAGACGAGGGAGCGATGAGCCGTTGCAGATTACTGGCGCACGCAGATATTAGTGAAAGACAATAGTTTAGCGGTATTTCTTGTTTGGTTTACAACGCAGAGTGCAGCGGGATGATCGTCGGCATTGGTGGAAGCGCCAGCGTCGTGGCACGCAGTGCCGGCTTAACGAGCCGGAAGCGTAACAGCACACCGGGCAGCATACAACGATCCGAGGAGGTCATGCCGGCCTACCAGCGCTTTGACAACAAACTGGCAGGATCCGCAGCCAGCGATACCGCCGGAAGTCTCAACTCGATCTCTAGTTCCGAAGGAAGCTCGTAAGTAGTGGACTCCACCTGTGGCGACTGCAAGCGGAAGCGCGAGATTCCTGATACATACACTCACACTTTCTCTCTCTCTCTCTCTCTCTCTCGTTCTCTCTCTCGCTCTTTCTCTCTTTCTATTTCTTTCTTTTTCTGTTTCTTCTATTCTGTCATTCAATGCTGATCCTGCTATCGACTTCTGTTTCTCTACAATTTCACTTACTACATTCTGCCCCTCTGTAAACCGTACACCTTTGATTGAACGAAATGAGCTGTAAGTTGTAATTAAGTTATACGAAATAAAGGCGGGGAATGTAAAGGATGAAAATGATCAATTTGATTGATTTGTTTTTGAGAATATTGAAACACAAGAATACACAGGTTTTGTATTTGCTTGGAATATATTCTACTGTATATGAAATACTATATACTAGAAAATTAGATTCATTAAAATATATTTTAAACAGAATTTCTCTTCGTGTTTATTGGGTTTCTGTTCTACGAGAAAATAGGTTGAAGAAAAGTTTAAGTGGAACGGTAAAATAAAAATGTTAAGACAAACGTAATTTAATATCCATAAACTCGTGTTGCATTGAATTTTTATGTTAAGAAGCTATTAGAAATTATGAGTAGTGATATCAAGCGTGGATATAACGCTTATTGTCAATTTATGCGCTCTTAATGACCATTTGCTTCGAATATTGTTTAGTGAATCTATTACTTGAAGTGTTTACAACTCGCAGCTCATTGCTTATCGTTTGTCAACGTACATGCCAGCTTATTGCCTCCTCATTCTTCAACCAGTGGGAAACTTATTCTTTGTCGTTCGCAGAGGCTACTGTTAATTGGAAAAATTATTTCAAGTCTTATTTAAGCATTCCATAAATGTCATCAAAATTATCTTTATTAATGTTAACCTATAATTAATAATTCTATAAATGGAATTATCTTGGTTATAGACAAAGAATAATTTGCTGGCTTATTTATCTTACTCCTTGTATGCGCCAATTATCTGTCTACACAGAAAATTATAAACGCTCCAAATCGATTATTTAATCTTTAAACGTGTGATTGAAGATATGTCAGTATTATGTTCATCATTTGAATTGTGCAGTTATATGATTATGACCACTCTTTTCCTCATGCCTCTTCGATTTTTGCCAATTTGAAATTCAGATTATCCATGAGTTTTCTCAATCACAGTTCTTTTCTCGATTTATCATATACTAAATGTTATATATGAAAACCTTATGAAAATCAGATTAATGTTTATACTTCATACATACTATCATGTTTTATTGCAAGATGAGTGACTTGTTTTCATACCCGTTTATTCTTTTTTTAATTTCAGTGAGTTTTCAACATGTAATTGTAATTTGTGTGATCAGGATTACATTTTAGGAAATGTAATATTTTTTCGTACCGGTAGAGTACCTTCACTGTGTCAGTTTTACAATGCGAGGAAAAAATATGTATTATAAGATATAGTCTTCGACGAACTGGCTGTGGAACTTATATTCTGCTGACTATTTCTATCTCCTTTTACTCTTACTATTGACATCCCTGCTCCAGAAACGAAAGCGCCCATAAAAATATTGTCGTTCATTATCGGTGTTGTTGTCGTCTTGGCTTAATTGCTTGATTGTGGCAGATGATTGTACCGCATTACCTCGGAGCACCGTTGCACATATATATAACACACACACACACACACACACACACACACACACACACATATACATACATATACATACGTACACACACTACACACACACGCACCTTGTATCTATTATATGTCAATGTGATATCTCATTGTCGCGGAGTCATATTCTCTACCTACATGGTAAGAAAAATCCTGTGAATATGCCGAATGTCACCTAAGAATGTCTTCGCAGAACCTCATGTTTTCCCAATGGTTTCCACCTACTTCTGTACGATCCATTGTCTTTTATATATAGTGAGCTATACTTTATTGAGATATCGACGTTCCTTGGAAAGTATTTCCCCCCCTTGTCTTATGGATTTCTTATCGTTTCAATAAAGCGTGTTTGATATATCGTAGAATAGCTACTGTACAGCGTGTGTACTCTTAAAGTACTTACGCGTCAGCTCGAGGGAGTCGACGATTAAAAGTAGATTAAATGTAGGTATGCGTGCCTGGGTAACCTAAACAGGATGTAAGCAAACGTTCTGTCGATTCGGCACAAAACGTTTACATATAATAACCTTGATAATACGCTATTTTGCTCCTTGACAACGGTATTTCGCACCTAAATATGGTCGGAACTTTGGAGAAAATGATTGGATGTAATCGGATGTGTGAACTTCTGTCCGTATGACTTTGTCCGTCACTCAAATGTATACTAACGCACTTATCAATGGTATCACAGTATTAAAATCCTTGTAGCAATATATCTTAAACGATTAATAATGCCATTAGATATAATTGCTCCACAAAAGAGATGTACGTTTATTTTATAAGATATTACGAAAGCTAATTTCTAAGTATAATTAGTTATTAGACCAACAATATCTTTGAGTATGTCTGTGTACACTCGATATGGATATCTACATTTATAGCAGCACTTTTTGAAAAGATCCGCTTAGCTTTAGTAACCCGTGAATCTTCCCAACGGCGCGCCTAGTGACGACAAGTAAGTTATAACATAAGTTAATATCTCTTTTTGATTAATTTTTCTACTTCTAAGATTTTAGTAAAGCATGTTAAGTAGATAAATGTGAGCGAAGAAAACAGTACTCAGTCGTATATTAAAACTTTTGAATGTAAAAAAAACTTCTGTATTGCATATTTTTAATTAATGTATTATTAATAATTGTTACTCTCTGAGCGATTTTTCCTCGATTTTTCATATTGAAGTGGACTGATTACTGTTACTTATGATTATTTAAAATCTCTTTCTCTCTGCGCATTCAGATTAAAATGCATGCGTTATAGCAGTCTGGTATGTTTTTAAACTTATCTATATAATCTCTCTTTTTTCCATGTGTATAATATTATATTTACTCACTATACACTGACACTACACTTTCAGCGTGAGTTCTTCTTATCTCAAACTGAATGAGGTGTGTTCTCTATCTTTTACAACTTTCGTCGAAGGCTTGCGAGAATTGTCCCTCGCTCCTGCGGAATATTATTTTCGTTTTTATGATTTTTGTCCTTCGCATTTTCTTCATTGCATCAGAAAATTTCTTCGAATAATACTATAATTTTCGGCTTGCAATTATCGCGCTTTACTTTTATTTTTATTGTGGGTTACCGCGCATTTGGAACAGTCAAGATCATTGTTCTGCACATAATCTTGTATAATTGTTTAGTGTGCGAGCAAGGGAAGGAAAAAAGGAAAACTTATAAAGTATAGTTTTCAATTTTCCATTGGTCGCACGGTAAACGCTATAAGCCAAACTTCACTCTTCTCACCCAAAGTTTTCGTTTACTTTTTCTTTTGAATCATACATCATACTTTCCGTAGTATCTCGAACGCGCGAGTTGCGTTTCCTTGCTAAATATATAATTTTGAAAACTGCAGTTGGTCTCCCAGTCTGCGAATGGCAGGCGAAGGGCAGTTGAGAGACTTCATCGAAGATCTTGGACCAGGCCAAGTGGTCGGAAGGCAAGCACTTGGTGCCCGTTGCCTTGGCGAGATTCAATTGTCGTTAAGTCACACGAAGGGTTACCTTGAAGTAGAGGTCATACGTGCCAAAGACCTTAAAGCGAAACAAGGCAGCAAAATAATACCAGGTTAGTTGAACTTCGATAAGCTTCACGATCGCCACGATCGGTAAGTGACGCGGACGCGCTTAGCTCCGGCTCTTATTCCAGCTCCTTACGTGAAGCTGTATCTGGTGAACGGTAAAAGATGTATAGAGAAAGCGAAAACTACGATGGCCAGAAAAACGTTGGATCCATTTTATCAGCAATTATTGGCTTTTAAAGAAAACTGCCGGGGTTGTATATTACAGGTACGTGCGACATTAACTTTCTTCCAGTTTCTTTTCTCTAATATTCTTGCGATTTCACACGCACATATTTAATTTCATCATTGTGTACTGTTTCAGGTGACAGTATGGGGTGACTATGGTCGGATAGAGGGGAAAAAAGTATTCATGGGTATTGCACAGATCGTATTGGATGAGCTGGATCTCAGTCAGATGGTGTTCGGATGGTACAAGCTGTTTGACACCCAAGCCCTGGTCAGTGGAGCTGCATCCCTTGCTTTATCCCGTCGATCTTCGGTCACGTCGCTCGATTCTTTTAAAATCTAAGAGAATGACTGCCCGAAGAACGTACCGAAATATTTCCTTTTATACGTATTTTCTGAGGAGTTCTTTGAGTTTCTTGCAGTAGACAAAGTAGAGCAGACACAAATTGAGTTCGAGCTCCTATCGCGGTGCACCTAGTCGCTTTTATCATTAACAAAATATCGAAATGCACGAGTCGATGTACAAGATAGTATTACGTTTACTTTAACTGGTTAAACAATTAGAAAGTGTATGGAAATCGTTATAAACGTCTTTAATAATTTAAGTGACACACATTAAGTCATCTCTTGATGATATTACATGTAGTATCAAATAAATATATTAGGGGATAGAGAGTTCGAATTATCACTATATCCACTATATTAAAGTTGAGAGAGAAGTATCTAGATAATTCTCTATCGTGTCGTAATATTACATATTCTTCACTACAATTGACAGAATCGAGATGAATCTTATACGCCCTACGCGTACCCTCCGTAGGCTATTAATGTCGAAGCCTAAAACTACTTAACGAGTGACGTTCGGCTCTGAATACGGTAAAGTCAGTTTAACGAACATATTACATGAGGAGTGCACAATACGAGAAGTACGATTGGTACGGATTATAGAAAATTCTGCGGGACCGGAATGAAAACGAGAGATATAAGCAACGCAAAGGCGATGCGAGAATTCGAAAAGAGCGAAAGAAAGTACGAAAGGACATGTCTTTCTAGAAACACCACTAGTACATCACATATCATGTACGGCATATCAGATGAGCCACTAGTCTGTATGTAGACTAGATGTAGACGTAGCAGCCATGTTCCCGGAGCGCCAGATAGTTTTAGGTACGCACTGAGATCAAGGCATCGTTCGTAGATAGTTCGACAACGATTTAACGTGGGTACATAAAAGGCGATAATAAAAAGGCGCCGGTACAGATTGCAATCGATCGCGGGGTGATTGCAATATCCATTCGTAATACTTGACGATCAAGTATAGCAATATTGCTCGTACTTCCAGAGGACATTTAACGTCGATTGATTTTCTCAAGTACCCATGTGAAATCTTGATACACATTTGTTGTTGCCAATATCTTCTTTTCATTTCCACCGTTCTGTGTAGAAATTTCCTCTTCTTCTTTGTGAAAATGCCTGTCCTATATGAAAATACTTCCATTTCGGCTTCGAAGTAGCGACATAGAGTCGATAACAGAAACGACACGAGATTACGTTATCGTATATGCGGTCGAAACTTCGTTGCCTTGTGCTATGTGCATCGATTTTACCTTTCCAAACTTGTAGAAAGAATATGCCTTTGCCTACGAAACTTGGTTCGACGTGGGAAAAAGTTTGATTTCCATTAATCCTTAAATTTACTGTTGAATTTGCACTTTGTAAACTTGATATTTTTCCATATAAGAACGATTTTTCTAAAGTTTTCTGGTATTGTTTGATACGCATCACATTATTAATTTCGACCTTTGCGCACAATATTACATCCTCTTTTTTTATAACTCGTTTAAACCTCCTTGTAAGTACGTGTAGTAAATCGTGACAGTTTTTGGTACATATATATATGCTTAAATTTTTAATATAAAAAGTATACGAAAAGCGAAATAAAGGTAAGTTTGTGCCGTATTCGGAGTCCTATCCTCTTGTATATTTTCTCGAAATGTTTCCAAAACAACCAATTTGAGATATTGAATGGTGCGGAAAAAATTCATGACAGAACAATCGTGAATTAATATATACGATCACAGCATCCTATGACGCGTGAATCTTACGTATGTAAATGCAATGAGAACCTTTATCATTCAATATTTCATGAAAAATAAGTGATGTTATGTATTTATAAATAATAACACGTTTGTTTATTTTATTTGCAGTGAAACAAACTAAATCAAGCAAGTTCGGGATAGATGTGAACTCAAATGTGGTGTACTAGATAAATAAGATGTGAAACGATCAATGACACTCGTTTTCAGTGAATCTAAATGTGGTTAAGTGAGTAAGAAATTCATGAACATAGTGAGAAATATGAAGCGAAAAACGATCGTGGACTTCATTTAACCGGCATGCGAGAGAGATTAAAAATGTTGAGACATTCAAAATGAGAAGACATTTCCAAACTTTGTATATAATTTAGGACAGTTCAAGTACTAAATGCCGATCTCCGAAACGATCGGCTAAAAAGACATTTATCGTTGTCAAATTTTTAGTAAAAAATGTCACCATCAGAACATATATTATTTAATGTAAATATTATAATAACACTCTGATATGAGAATTTGCGATATGTGCGCGCAGGTTTGAATGGGT
Source organism: Solenopsis fugax (assembly GCA_003595255.1). Classification (NCBI taxonomy): domain Eukaryota; kingdom Metazoa; phylum Arthropoda; class Insecta; order Hymenoptera; family Formicidae; genus Solenopsis; species Solenopsis fugax. The sequence continues at coordinate 30,163 of QKQZ01052714.1, forward strand.
AATGACGTTTACTTTATATCCTCGTTGACTTACGGTTTCTACGATGATCGTCGTTATAGTTTCGGGATATTTTTCGTAAATTATATAAACTCGATCTAATTTAACGTTTTCTAAGTTAGCATCGGAATAATTAGAATGTACGATGATATAATTAATTACACACAATTTGTTCCCTGAATACTGACATTTATTAGTTATCGTATTAGCACATGTTACTTGGCTTTTTAAATATCGTTTAGTAATCTGTGTCCAAAAAAGTGAGGTAATTATTACGACGTAGAAAATGTGGAGCAGGCATATGTACTGTGTTTCTCAAGTACGAAGCAGACTGATAAATCGATTCCTATACATCTAGTTTGGATCTTTTCGTTAAATTAGCATTCTCGAAGCCAGAATGAAGAAGCTACACCTGAACAGTTACGAATTAGCTTTGTTTGAAAGTTTTATTTGGAGATTTTATTCACACGTATAAGAACCAGTTTTTGAAACAAATTGAGAAAACAAACCGCCCATATAACTCGCGTAAACGGGACGCGTCGCGGCAAAAATTCTCTTTCGTACTGATTTTTGTACAAAAACAGTGAAATGCCATTAAATATTTAAGAGGCTTTGTAAATCTCTGTAAGAAGCGCGTAAAAGAAATGCTTGCAATTAATTTTATATCTTAATTATCGTGCTATGTGTTCGATCTTTCTTCGTGCGTATCTCGAACACTCGCGAATATATTCAGCGAGCATGCACATGCACGTCTGCTGTGAATTAGTAAATAATTACATTTGTGCCCTCTGAAAGAGAGAGAGAAAGAAAGAGAGAGTGAGTGAGAGGGAGAGAAAAAGAGAAAGAAAGGTTGAAAGACAGGGAAAGAAAGAGAGAAAGATTGAGAGAAAGAGAAAGAATATTATTTTTTGTGAAATTTTGGCATATAAACTCTATGTAAAAAAAAAACGTTTCAATTTAATTATAGTGCACGAGATTTGAAAGAACGGAAAGAAGGAAAGTTTGAAGAGAACCAAGTTCTCATTATTTTTTAAGCCTTTTTGCGATTTGTGTAACATATTTGTGTCACAATTTAGATGCACTTTTGCGAATCGATACGTGATCGAATACTAAAATTGAGGAAAATTGCTGCGCGAATTTTCTTTGTGAGTCGTCATGAAGCTTTTTATGTAATATGCTTTGAATTACGAATCGTCGTACAGTTGGAAGGTACTCCTTGGATATTATTGATAAAATTGACAAGTGTGGAATGTAAGCTTCAATATATATGGCTATATTACGTATATTTTTGTAAATTTCCGATTTACTATAAAAATTTGTTAGAGATATAGGTTCAAATGTAGTAAAAATTTCTATAATTCGCGTTACTTGAATCATTAAAATTGTAACATTCGACACTTAATGACGATCTCTTATCACAATTCTTAACTATGATTAACCAAGTATAATATTTTGCTTTGCAATTTAAAACAATTGTCTCATTCGCACTCGCGTTTTCGCTCTCAACTGTATCAATGTTTCTATGCGATTCGCGACGCGATTTTTTGAGGTAAGATCGAGAATAACGTAAGCGCGAGGTTTGGTACGCGTGCTGAAATTATATCGAAATGTCATCGAATTACATGCAATCCGTCGTTAAGTGAGTATGACGTAAGACTTAGCTTAGAGTTTGATGAACGAGTATCGTTAATTTACAGATGAGCTATGTAGATGTCATCGATTATCCGATTGTTCACCGATAAATCCTAGGTAACGTAACTTTCTCGTAATCGATCGAGCTTTAGGGAGAGAACGAAGGGGATTGTATAAAAGGGTGGTATCTTATCATATCTATAACATGCTTAAATTAGAGGCGTAACAGCAAAAAGAAAGAAGCTTTTTTACTCGTGAGAAAATAAAGACACAGAAATGTAGAGTTGTATCCGAAGACAAAGAGATGTATATGTAAAGTACTGTGACAAAAAAAAAGATATTACTGTAAGCTGATTTCTAAGTACATATTTTGCAAGTGCACGAACTTATCAAGATCGTGGGACGTATACACGAGTATAATTCCGTAATAGTTAACTGATAAAATATACAAGACTACTAGGTAAAACTTTTCAGTTTGTAACGCATCGTTTACAGACGGCAGTACAAGATTCTTCGCGAAATTGACACTCGACACTCGTCTCTTCGTGAGCTGTTTCTTACGTTTTCGACAAGTAAAATGATTGAACACAAATCCGTTACATTTAGAGTTGAGAGTAATCGTAGAATTTGTATCATGAAAAACTTGCGAAGACTGTGCTCGGCGTAAGCGATCGAGCAATTTGGGAAATTGATAAATTCGCAATTGTTACGTGACTATGCGCACTGCGAATATTAGAGTAGTGACCAAGTGGCAGACAAAATCGTTCTCCGCGTGTCGAGAAGGATTGTGTGCCGTAAAATTTACGAGAGTAACGAAAGTAATGTAAATTCGCTCATCGCGAAATGATGTTTATAGTAATAATACTAATACAATTCGTACGATACCGATTAGAATCGTTGATCTGTTATGAGAAACAGCGCGAAGAGTGCACACGTCGATTTCTATTCTTGCCATGCCCATTTGTACATAGGCATGCTCAATTGTAGGATCGCGGACACGCGCATCACATGAATCACATACATACATATATACATATATATGTATGTATTATGCATATATGTATATGTATAATATTAAACTACGAAATCACGAGACACAAATTATCCAACTTTGTACCTATATATTATTAATTAACTCAATGAAAGAGATCGGGGTGAAACCCCGAGAATTATTATCGATTCGAATAGTAGAGGCTAATGCGAAGATGGTATAATCGAGAAAAAAAAAGATATAACGAATTATTATAACAAAGAAAGGAATATTTCGCGAATGAAAATGCCTGAGAGCCAAGGGGTACCACTTTTGTCAAATTTAGAGAGCTAATTTAGGTTTACAATTACGATAGGGTGTACATGGTGTATTAGGGCGATAGGGTGTGTGCATGCGTGTGCATATGCATCGGATGTATGAGATGAGAAAAGAATATGGGAGGGAGAGAGAGAGAGAGAGAGAGAGAGAGAGAGAGAGAGAGAGAAAGAGTGACAGAGAGAGATCGAGAAGAAATGGAGAAAGACATACAAGATATATTGAGCTGTAAAATGAATTATCGACTATTCTCTCGTAGGAAGATGTCCAACGTAGCTTAGGCGATCTTGTAATCTTGCGTCGCAAGCTCACGAGCGACTCGTAATACGAGAGCTGAGTAGCGCTGAGCGCACACGTACATGTGCATTACATGTGGTAATACTGGTAATGAGATGCTCCATCAGATGATGGAGAGTCCCGCGATCTAACACTCGTGTATATACTCGTGTATCCGAACGAGAGATGAAAATGACCCAACCTGACGGTAACTTAGTCGGTAAATTACGGTAACTTATCCGGTAATTTTGAAAAATTGGTCTCCAATTGTAACTTGGAAAAACATTTCAGAAATAAAAAGATTTGATACAGTTTAAAAGGAGCATTTAGCTTTTAACATGAATACAACATTTTATTTAACTTATATTTTCCATAAAATATTTTAATACTATATATTCATATGCTACATCTGATATATAGTGATTAGGAAACTAGGCACTTAGTAATTTCAAATAAAACTTCAAATAAAATTTTTGTATTAGGATTTTCAAAACAAGAAGTATGATAGATATAATATAATCTTTTAATTTATATTTTTCATACTATTATACTTTATAAACTTACATCATCGTCGTTTATTTTACCTTAATATTTTATTAAAAAGTAAACTGTGGTAATAATTGAAAAATTTTAATGTAAGGAACAAACAAAAAAAACAAAAATTTACACTTAAACGCTTAAATTTATAATTATATACAGAAAACGAAAAATAAACTTTTTGTAATTGCACTTAACTGCAGAAATATGTAAAAACATATAAAATAATTTTAAATAGTAAAACAGAAAAAGCTAAATTTTAAAATATAAAAATTAAGAATTATGTGACAAATACTGAATTTTCAATCCACATTGTTCTCTAATTCTTGTTCATTATGTGATTCATCGGAGACAAAATTATAACAGTGATAATCACGCACTTTTATCATAAGAAACGGAGAGTTTTTGGGAAAATGGTTTCATCAATTAGAGAATACAATTGAGAATATAGAAGAATGTTGTTTCTTATATATTAGTGCGGAAAACATGATTTTAGCCTATTTGCGGCATAAAACTATCAAAAGCAATGAATGTGATCAAAACTACCAATAAATTACCATCTTACCGTAATTTTACCATAAGTAATTGTCACATTGAATCTGACGATCTGATTGAATTTTACATCTTTAATCCGAATGTATCGAGAACCGGAAGTAATTGGACCGCATATCACCGTTTCGTCGATCGATTATTTTATTTATTACGATCGATTTCGACGAACATATTGCGAAGCGCGCGGGCGCGCGCGTTAATTGTGTCGAATGTTCTAATTAGACTTTCCTGTATTTCTTTCCTAAAGAGCATCTTGTCCGATATTTTCTAGAATGAGTCGTAAGAACGCGAACAATTTACGATTTTAATATAAACGAAAAGTGGAAGAAAACAGGAATATTGCTGTTTCCGAAGTCACCTGTTGTTCGAGACCCGTCCGTGACGGGTGGAATCCATACATTTCTAATTTATCAATAGTGAGAGAATGCGTCTGAATTTATTTCTCTAAAAAGAGAGCGGGCGAAAAAAAGAATACGTAGAACGGAACAAAGTAAAAGAAAATAGGAATGAGAGAGAAAATCATGAATGAGAAAGAATCAGAGAGAGAAAGAGAGAGTGGGTGATAGGGTAGATGTGTGTATGTGTGTGTGTGTGTGTGTGTGAGAGAGAGAGAGAGAGAGAGAGAGAGAGAGAGAGAGAGAAATAGAAAGAAAGAGAACACGTACAAGGGAGTGGAAGAGAGCGGACGTTAGAGAAAGCGTGTCATTTTTCGTTAAACAAAAACAGAGAAAAGAAAAACACGTAAATTACGAAAGAACGAAAGAATTTAAACAGTACGTTTAGACAACGTTTCGCGGAACCTCGGCCGAGAACTCCGTGAACACTCCGAATACTTCGTTCCTCTCCCTAGTCGCTTTCGACGCCGTCGAAGAAACCAGAATTGCAAGATAACACCGTACCCGTCGTATGACGAATGCTGCACATTTTCGTTTCTTTAAATTAATAATATTGTATCTCCTTCTCTCTCGGGGACAAGTTACAAAGAGTTAATCACCTCACTCACGGAGTTCGCGGCAGGAGATCACGAGACGATTAAGTATAAAGCGTTAGTGACTGTATCCACTATCATATATCTGATAAAAGATACCCCCAAATGCCAGAGATGGCGTGTGACAATAAAGTGATTCAATGATCCTGCCGCGTTTCAATCGTCCCTCATGCATCATCTTGCATTTTTCCCTTTCGTAAGTGAAGAAAACAGTAAATTTGCATGAAGAATCGTCTTGGAATATTTTTTCTTCACGAACGAGAGAAAGAAAGAAAGATTGTAGAGACAAATATCAATCACACGTTTTTAATTTAACCGGTGAGATACAAGTACGTACGAAAAACATTTTCTTCATGTAAGCAAATTATATCAGTTTAAGATTATAAATTCTTCCAAGAAGATTTTTTATTCTTGCTTATACATATATGAAACAATGCTGATTTGATACTAATTTTTTTCTGTGTATAATATAATATTAGTATATAAATATATAAATATATAAATAATAATATTATTATATTAGAATACATAAATATATATGATTATTGTTTAATTATATGTAATCACATTATTATATATTGGTATATAAATAATATATTAATATAATAATAATATAATATTAATATAATATTAGCATAAGTATTACACAAAACGCAATTTTATATAAGAATTAAGAGTGAACAAAAAATTAAATAATTTTTAAACCAGTAAATAAATTGTGCTCAAATTTTAGATATTCAAACAATACTAGAATATTCAATGAAATGTTTATATTTTTGGTAATATTTTGAGATACGACCCATATATCCTTAAATTATTACCTATATTGTTTGCTAGTTATTGTAACGTTTATCTTTCTATTTTTATTTTTATTGTAAAGAATATTTAACTTTGTTGCTAGAATGTCAAATAATTATGATACACAGAAAGAACAATTTTACTGCAGCATCTAAAAATTTAGCTAGATACAGATCCAAAAATTTTATGTTGCACCATCAAAATAATTATGTAGAACGCTCAAGCATGATAATGTTGCTGCAAACAGCTCGATCGAATTATTACAGCTATCGACTTTGTCGACGGCAGTACCTTACCAACTGCAATTTCGATATCATCGTCGGTAATGCTACGCGTTGCATTCTGGCACGCTTCGCGTACCTCAGTTTCGTCGTCGGCAGGGAGAGTCACCGGTCGTATGTTCGATTCGTACGCGACGATGTGTATTCAAATCGCATCTAAATCTCGCGTTGATCATATTTAATAATGTTTCGAATCGTGCAAGCATATTCGAAAATGAGGACGTTATAGCCGGTTCAAGCCACTACTCTCGATGTATAGAACGCGTGCTGGAAAACAACGCGTAATTAAATACTTCAGGGAACTACTCTCCGTGCATTTAAAAGGTAAGAGTTATTCTTATTTAACTGGACGTTTTGCATTTCATCTTTTCTTTTCTTCTCCTCTAATAAAAAAATTTTCTCAGAATTTTTATAAGAATTGGAACACATTAGAAATACTGAGAAAATATACATCTTTTCTAAGAATTTTTTAGAATTTCTGTATCATTTTACAACTTTTTAGAAAATTTCTGAGATTTTTTTATACGAATCGTGGAATATTCAGAATTCACATATATGAAAAATTCAAAGAAACATTTTTATCAGGATCTCCAAAGGGAAAAAAGGAGGAAGGATGAACATGTAAGAGGTTTAACTAAAGAAAACAGGCCTAATAGTAGCAAAGTGTTAGATTTCAATGTAGATTAACTTTAATTTCAGTTTAACTTTTTCTAATTTTTAAAACTAGAAAAGAATAAAGATAAATTAAATCGAGATGTTAATCTACAATGGTAAAAATAGATATTAGTCGCGCTAATGAACAAAGCGCATAATAATTTCCAACATATTAAAATTTATTATTAAAAATGCACTTAACTGCGTAACAATCTTTTTTCGTAAACTGAAAAAAAAAGGTTTTTATGTTCATTCACAAGTTAATTATATTTATTTCATTTCTTTGATTTAAATAAGTATTAGCTGGCACAAAATAATTTATTTTGAAACTTAGGAAATATTTTTTTAAAGCAAAGAAATAATGTTAAAATAAATATATTTACTTGAACATAAATATTGTTTTCAGTATCATTGGAGTTTATTTAAAGCTAATTTTTTCGATTGGATTTAACAAAAGAATGCAAAACTTTACAAAAATGAACATTATCGCGATTGACAGTAATCTTTCGCAGAAGGACAATTACATTTAGAAAGAAACGAGCGGTTTGTTTCGACTGGTATATTGTTGAATATTAAATGCGCGATATAGCGAAGATAGATAATTGCAAATGCGCAAACAGGCGCGGCGAAAGGCCGTGATAAACGTGACGGATCCTGTGGGGATGCGGTTTTCGGCGCATCGGAAAACTTTATTGTCGTAATCCCGTGGCGTCGATAAACCCATTAACCGCGCGACGCGCGTAATGTATGCAACGGAACGTAATAAAAATCGACTTACACGCCGGCCGCCCCGCGCACGCGTTTCTATCGGCCCGGCACCCTTTTCGGTGTCGCTAAAAGTTTAATCAAAGTCAGATTAGCCGAGCCCGCCCGTCCCCTCCCTTCTCCGCTCCTCTCTTCACCCTGCTCTCCACGGCAACGGGGGTGCAAGACTCAGGGATCCACGGACCCGGTTTTATTAAACGGGACTTGATTAGGGGTTGCCAAGATCCTTTCAGAGTTTGTTTTCAACTGGTTTTCACGACAGCGCTTTCATTACGCGCGTTTCACATAATTGACGCGATCGTTGTTCGCACCGACGAAGGCGTGAGGGGGAGAAAAACTTTGGCCACTCGCCTTCCTGGATCTCTTTTTTTTATTTGCGGCGATCATTCCCGTCTTTGCAGATCCTGCGATTTGTCGCCAAGTTTTCTCCTCTGCGAAAAAGAAATAGGGAAAGATGGGGGGCAAGATTTGATGATGAATAAAAGTTAGGTGTTTTCATAATCACAACAAATCATCTTTACTTCTTAAATATTCTTTGGATAGCAATTTTTCAATATAATTATCATAAAATAAAATCTTGAAAGAATTATAATCTTTATTTTTAAAAAATTAAATAAAAGCAACTTTTAACAAACGAAGAGCCACATCTAACGCGTATGCTCGATTGTGATTTCTGCATTCGAATCGCGCGATACAGGGAATATTCGTTTTACCTCGCCACCCTGTCTTACCCCACCTTCCCTTACTTCTTATACTGTTGCATCGCATTTGTATCGAGTTCTCTCGCGTTGCAGGAATAATTGAGGAGAAATACTAGCATATGTTTTAAAAATCATTCCTTTAGCTATTTCAAGTAAAGACCTTGTTATTGATGTCTGATGAATGCAGCGAAATAAATCTAATAGATTAGGAGAATAAGGTTTAAATTATTCTGCGTAATTTATACGTTGTTAACATTTAATGAAACAGCTGAAAATGTGCAAAAAAAACTTACAAGTTTCATCGAATCGAGAAAAATTTATAACGTATGAATGATAATGACCGGTCTGGCGCGTGATAACGAGCGCTTTCTGATGATATGCAATTCGGGACACGTATAACTTCGGATCGGAAGCGCGATAACGACCTCTGGTAAAGACACGATGATTAAGGGACAGCTTGCCGGAGACACATTTAGGCATTCGTGCGGGGTGGCTGGGAAGTGATTCAATCTCCGCGTAATCCTTGTAATCTCGAGGGTATATCTCCGTGCTGCCATGACCCGCCCCGGGGGAAAAGTACCGAACTTGATCCCAATCCAGAAGTATTTACGCGCGATCATTGCTTTCGATTATCGTGACAGTGCCCGTGCGGCTTTTGACATGCTCAGCTTTTAGAATCTGTTATATACCCAGAATCGATTATCTGACCACTTTTAACGAGTCTCGAGATACATCTCTTATTTCGCAACAGTGAAAATTTAAAATGGTAAGAAACGCGAGAGGGAAAGATATAATTCGCATAAAGTATTACTCACTTTTGATGTATATATAGATGTAGGCGTATTGTATTATTTTTATTGTTTAAAGATCAGAGGGTATGAGCTTATCTAGAACTGATATTTCGAAAGAGTTATGATTAGTCTCTTACCGGAGATTAATCGCTTCGTGTTGCTTACGCATATTTTATACAAGACATGACTATCCATTGTACATAACGAGCTATTTTTCATACTGTTATTTACATTCTGATTGCTCCTTTTTGCTCTTTATGTCTCTCACATGAACTTTATGTAAAGATATTTAAATTATTGTTCAAAGTCATTGAATGAAACAGCTTCCATCCACTAACATTCTTTTTTCCTGATTAAATGGCAAATATAAACGGAGAATCTTATGTAATCTTTATTTAATATATGTAATAATCTATTCTGTTTTATTACCTTTCTTCATTAGAATAAATTATAGATGATCGTACAATATATGTATATGAATTTTTTATATCATTGAGAAATAATTTCAACATCTCAAGTAATAAACTATATATTTTTAAAAATATTTTCAAAACATTTGATAAACATTTTAAAGGACGTTTAAAAAAATGGAAAGTTCTCTTTATTTTATTAAAAAAAGACAACATATTTTAAAAACATTGATATTTAAGGACACATTTTTTTACGTCATTATTTTGTAAATAAGTAATAAACTCGAAAATTTAATTTAATTTAATTTAATTTAAACTCAAAAGTTATAATGTAAGTACTTGAAAAGTGCAGATTATTTTATATAATTATTTTATATATTATTTTATATAATGAATTTTATAATGAAAAATATTTTATGATATTCTTAATTTTCTGAAATGCGGGTGTAAGCGCTTGACAAAAAGTGTATAAGAATATTTTTTTACACGTACTTGCATGTTTATTCTACAAATTTCAGACGAGTGAAATATGGTTTGTGAACTCTGTTTTCCCGTAACAATCATCAAAATACGCGCTAACAGATTAATATAACAAATTTCATTTTTCATACTAAAGTGTATATTTACGTGTAATAAATTATTAGATAGATATACTTTCCAGAATTAAATATCAATATTAATCTAGCGTAGCGCATCTATTTTAAATGGATATCTATCAATATCTGGAGCAATGAATCTCTATCAACATATTCAACAGAGATTCATTGCTAGATTAAAATATAATTTGTCACTCACCGACACATGATGCGCAGCAGCGGAGTTTTTAATGTCGACCTGTAAAATACAAATAAATATAATTCACATTATAGTAGCGTCCGCAATAATATTGCAGAAACTGATTACGTTACATTGAATTTTTATTCATCTTTTTCAAGCACAAATTATTAATGAAATAATTATATTTTTACAAAAATCTATCTCTTGAATATAAACTTTTAAAAAATTCAACGAACAAGTCCTCTTAAAATAATTTAATTTATAAATCGTGGACTTGTTTACCTTGTGGTTGCTCCGCCGTTGCCTCCTAGGTCCTCCTCCTTCTCTCTTGTTCCTGCTTGTTGATTTTTTATGGCACTCACTTAAAACACTACTATTTAGCAATAATCATCTCGACGATCGCGCGACATCCTGGATGGCACTCCTGTACACGACGTGCAATTTATTACATTGCGACAACGGAAAGTTAACGCGAAACGACGAAAGCGTTATCCGCAGCCATCCGTCACCCGCATCGCCATCGGGAAAGTTAACGCGACAGACGACGAATCTCGAGCTCCAGGGGATCGCGCGGTCACCTTCGCGCCGCGTCGCGCTGTGTAACATAACCTTTCGACCGGTTGGTCGCAGCCGTTGCTAACACACACACACACACACACACACACACACACACACACACACACACACACACACACACACACACACACACACACACACACACACACACACACACACACACACACACACACACACACACACACACACACACACACACACACACACACACACACACACACACACACACACACACACACACACACACACACACACACACACACACACACACACACACACACACACACACACACACACACACACACACACACACACACACACACACACACACACACACACACACACACACACACACACACACACACACACACACACACACACACACACACACACACACACACACACACACACACACACACACACACACACACACACACACACACACACACACACACACACACACGCGCGCGCGCACGACGCACTCTCGCACACACACACACACACACATGCGCGCGCGCGCGCGTGTCACTGGACGATTATTATGTCCGCATTCTTACGTACGCTGATAAACGTACGAATAAATAATACTGAGAACAAACACCCGCGGATCGAAAAATGCGATCGATCGACAGCCGACAGATCACTGACGCCGTCGCTCCAACGACGAGTTTTGGTCAAACGGACTTGCGAAATTCGCGGTCTAACAACAGATTGCCGGTACACTGGTGAGTACGACACGCGACGTTGCAGTTTGCATAACGCTTCCGATGTCAACCAACACGCAGTTTATTAGCGCCATTAGCAGTTAGTGCGGTCACTTTCAAGGACGATTCTCAAACGCTGTTAGTTACTTGGCGGTCACATAGGTGACACTGCCGCCAGTGATCGCTAATAAAGGGTATGCAGTCAAATAGGCACGTACCTAGTGGCTGTTCTTTTTTTTCTAAATAAAAAAAAATAAAATAAAGGGTATGGTCAAGATGATACTCATGATACTACAAATATTTTGAAGCATCTTTTGATTGGTCAATTTGTAAAATTCTTTATTCTGATTGATTAATCAAATGCTTCGAAGCATTTGTATTGTCTGATTGACCGCAACCAGAGTACTCTAAAACCCGTATCAGACTATCGACTACGATTTTGAACCAATCACAATAAAGCGCCGACTGACTGGATCGGTCAACTCGCGTCATGATTGGTCCAAAATCGTAATCAGCAATTGGATCAGTCTTCACAGTTGATAGTCTGATACGGGCTTAAAGGTAAAATCACACGGTGCGTAGTAGAACTGCGGAATAGAGAGTGCGTCATTGAAGCAATCAATTAGCGCTATTCTTAAAAATTGAGAATTGTGATTTCACCCTAACCGCTAATAAATATTAAAAATTATTCTTTCATTGGAATCTTTTTTTTCAATAAAATTTAAAAGAGATTTAATCCATTATTTTTAAATTTTTAAAAATGTTTTTCAAATGTTTTTAGAATATTTTAAAAAATATTGTTTGTTACTTAGGATATAACTGAAGTAAGATAAATAATATTCTTTAGCTTTAGTATACAGACAGAGACTCTCAAATAATCAATTTTTTTACATATTTATTGTGCTATGTATAGTTTATCTAGTAATTATTTTTGTAATGACGCCACGACAAAAATTAATTCCAATTTAATTTCAGTGAAATGAGAACAATTTTCAAATAAATTTTCCGCGCTCGTGAATGAATCAAAACACAAGGAACATTTGCACAAAGTGCAAATGTACCTCGCGAAAGAGACGAATGTCAGTAGGGGTTGGTGTAACCGCGCAATAACAACCCTTCGGGAGCGGAGGTTGACGCAGTGCCGGCAGTGTTTACGTTGAGGGGTTGTACAGGCGACTCCACCCTCCGCTCCCGGATCCGGCTTAACGCTAATGAATCTGATTTGCATCTGATCCCGAACGGTCTTCGATTCATTCTCGAAGTCTCCCGATGAATTATTTAAAGACGTTAGTCCTGCTCGGACATGTCGATAATTGATTATACAATATGTGTTTTCGACATGCATTGCATCTAACACTTTATCATTTATCATTGCTGATGAATGTAATATATACTTCGAAGTTCCTGCGTTATATACTGAATATATTAATTACTTTCAGGTTTGGATAATAACTAATTAAAAAGTTAAAAGTTAATTAATAAAGTTCAAATATTAATAATTTTTAACTCAACTAGTTAATTTTTAATGATTTAATTTTTAATTTTAGTTATTTTTAAAACATAGACTTTAATTAATCTTTTAATGTAAATTAAAAATTTATGTAAAAGAAAAATACATTTCCACATAAAAAATTATATTTCTTCGTTATTTCATATAAACTTAATTACAATTAAAATATTAAATTTGTTTGTTGATCCGTATTATAATTGTTTTTAGTAATCTAACTTTAAAAAATTACAAATTTCTAATTTCTATATTTCTAATATGAATGATGTTTCAAAATAAACTTTTAATTTAAATTAATTTAAAGCATATAATTATTACGTGCTTATACGTTGTGTAATTTGCAATTTTTTTTCAAAAAACTAAGGAAATGCGATAATTTACTCTTGAATTTTTACTCAAGAATCTCGGAATCGTCAAAATTGAAAGAATGACAGTCATGCATAATAACGTGCAATCGACCGGGATTGTCGGATGTCATTACGGGAATTTAATGTTTGAGCCCGATTTCGAAAAACTGCCGGAAAACGTTCCGAGAAGCGAGCGATTATAAGTGAATAAAAAAGCAAATCGCATCGCGCGGGCATTCCTCCTCCCTCCTACCGCCAATCGGGTATCGTCGCGTTGTTATTGACACATGATTGTATTTTTTCGCGCACCCTGTATATTAAAGTACGAACGCGTCGCGAAAAAATGAGTGTAAACAACATAAACACGCCCGTTCGAAGCACCCCGATTATTTATTGTGTCAAGAAACGTGATAATGCTCCATCGATCAATAAGATGTTCGTGGTTTATGGATCAGATTTTTTAGTAACTGCGCGATTTTTGTGCACTTTGTGTACGATGCGGAGCGTGCAATTAGTGGATTTTATTACTAAACAGTTGGTAGAATCGGATCACCAGTCGCCCCGAGTATCTTCACGGTCGCGTTTGAAATCCATTATTGAGTGCGGATTGAGAAGGTAGTTCGCTGATAAGAGACTCGAGCGACCCCAGGAACGGTCCCAAGGATCTTCCTACGGATCCTCCGATGCCGTGGAAGTGCTCGCGGACGGTAATCGGTCCTCGCGAAACGGGACGGGTATCGCGGTTGCGGAGTGCCGCGTTTCGGTACTTGCGTTGCAAGCATCGCGTCGCGTCGTGTGTGAGGGAAACGTGTTTCGACGGATAAAGGATGGAAAGGACGCGTGTTGAAGTTGCGTGGCGTAAAGTGCGTATCGAAAGCACGAAAGGTGAGAGAGGTAGTGTGGTGAAAAGTACTTGGCAGTGTCTCTAACGGAGTAACGACTTTGCGAAAATTCCGCGGTGACGCGCGGGGGGCAGGAGGAAGCAACGTCTTTTCCCGCCGATTTCCGAGGATTTTTCGATGCCGTGGAAGTGGTCGCAGACGGCGATCGCGTACTAGTAAAACGAAACGGGAGTCGCCGTTGCGGACGACGATCGCGTTCTGGTGAAACGAAACGGGCATCGTGGAATGCCGCGTTTTGGCAGGAAGTGTTGTATGCGTGTGTGTGACATGAATGTGAAGTGTTTCGATATGTAGGAAAGAAAGGATGCGTATCGAAAGTGCGTGACGAAAAGTGCATATCGGAAGCACGAAGTGAGAAAGGTGATGTGTGATGAAAACTGCTTGGAAGTGCTTCTAATGTGGAGTAACGACTTCGCGAAAATTCCAAAAGGTCTACATGGACACGCGGCGAACACTAATGGGACCGTACGAGGGGAGCAACGTATTTTTTTCCAATTTCCGGACGTGGTCATCGAAAAGTAAGTCGTAATACAAAGTATATCTACTTTGATATAACTATTTCTCGCGATTTACGGCGAATAAAATGAATTGGAATAGATTAGAGACTAGGTCAGGTAAAATTATGCGTAGAATTTTCTCTTAGAATTTAATTAAAAAATTGTGGTAGAGTGGGACAATGTGGACTTTGGTGTATTTTATTATTTTTACTTTTAGTAAAATTTGGTTAAATATAATAAAATATAATTAAACTACTTTGTTATATGTGAAATAATTTTACTGAAATTTTTAGGTAAAGAATTTTTTAAGAAAAATATTCTAAAGATTCTAAAAATTAAAAAAATTTTTTTCTTAAAAAAATTTTTCTTAAGAATTTGAGTAAAATTTAAAACCATTTTATACAACAAAATAGTTCAATTATATATTTTTTGAAAATATTGGAATGTTTTTCTTAAGAAAATTTAAAATTTTTTCTAAAAAAAAATCCTAAAAATTAAAATAAGAATATAACTAAACTCTGTCTCTGTACTTTGTTATATAAAATAATTTTAAATTTTACTAAAATTCTTAAAAAAAGAAATTTGTTTCAAGAAAAAAATGTTAAAATAAAAATTTTCTTAAGAATTTTTTCTTAATAAAATTTTCTTTTCTTAATAACTTTAATAAAATTTGAAACCATTTTATACAACAAAATAGTTCAGTTATATTTTTTGAGAAAATTTTTAGAATTTTTTTCTTATTAAAATATATATCTCAATGCACATAAAAAAATGCAAAATAAATGATCAACCCAAATAATATTTTTTTGCAATGCATTGGACTAAAAAGTCTAATTTACATCATTCGTCAATTTTAATATATGAACGTGAACTTTCTTTCGAAATTCTAAGAATAGCTTTCAGTAATACTTTGTTGCTATTTTTATTTTAACGGAACTAAATTTATTTTATGAATAGTATTAACTTACTTTAATTAAAAAAATTTATTAACTTATCCAACTCTGATTACTTTGTTATTACTATGTAATTGGTTTCGTTAATGATAAGCACTATAACAAATTTTTTGAGTGATTTTTCTTGCTGAAAGAAATTAACGAATTTTGAATAAATTTTTTATAATATAAATATTCAGAATGCAAATTTGAGATTTCAGATATCTTTTCCTAAAAGAAATTGGCAAAATATTTAACGATGATGGTTGAGAAATTACGATAAATAATAGTCGGTCATCAAAACTCTAAAAAATGCATTAGTCATAAAACTACCTTATGATTTGAGTCGATTATTTTGCGGTAAAAACAGCAGCATCCGATATTACATCGACGTGTACGATGGGTTTGCTCGTGCACTGTCCAATTTAAAATATTGCGAGCATCAAGAAGAACGAATGATCTTATTTAAGAAAGTGGGTCGAGTGGCTTCATCGTTCAATTGTGCCCCTTCGTCGAATTTCACTTTACCATCGTCAGAGACGTATTACGTGACGGACAGAGTCGTGGTTATTTGACGTTTCACGAATGGCGCCACTTTGTACAGATTTGTCGTAAGATTGTTAAAAATGGTCGTGCGATCGGTCAGTTCCGTTCCAACCAAGAATCTTCAATCCGCACTTTGAACTCCCTTATGTTCGTGCGATAGCACGTTGCAGAACGTTCGGCAGTGATTCGGCAGTATATATTCGGCATTTATGCTGTCGGATTATACAGATTGTCGCTTTTTTTGAAACGATCTCAGGAACGAGTGCGATCTTTTTGCCGAGTTTGTTACCTCTTTTCTCAGCAAATTCGTGTATAATGGCCGGAGACAGCTTTCAGACACATCCGTGCCGCTACGTTTTCGACCCGTATTATCCGTGACACGAAAGCTTCATCCCTCGGTCGCCTTGTTGGAAAAACACCGCGTGAATGCGTTGCATTCTTCGAGCAACAAAGACAGTTCGAATGAGCGAGAAGGTACGAGATCGTCTTCGCACGCGCTTTTACAACTGCCGCGCGCTCGTGCGCGTCTCGCTGCGGGCGAATAATAATTGCGCGAAGGTAACTACACGGACGCACCTAGATACTTAGCGTCGTTATTTATCGCCCCGTTTTCTCGCCTTATTTTTCCTCTCGCCAGGAGGAGATCGCAAGCGCGCGCGCGAACATAGGTCAAGGGAACTTACGACGTCCGGATTCTCCACCGAACGAATGATTTTAGGAGAAACCTCTGCCGGTTTACTTACGGTTGAGTTACATACGATACAGAACGCAAATTTATATGTTCTCCCACATGGGAAAACTTTCTCGCTTGTGAGCTAAATCTTCAATCGACCGTTTTGCTGGTACATTATGGGATTATAGACTTGGGGGGATTATAAGTCTTGGGATTTTACGGGGAGAACTTTTTCTTAGAATTTACCCAAAATCATGGTAATCGGGACCTCAAAGAATTTTACTATACTTTCACTGGTAGAAATGTATAGTTTTCCTAGAAATCCATTCAGTTATTGTTTAGTATTATTGTATTCCTATTAATTGTACAATATTGCGTAAAAAATAGACAAGATCCTGATTAATAAAATTTGATTGGCTGAAGCAGTTTTTCTGGTAAAAATATGCAGATACCTGTCCAATTATTATTTAGTATTAATAGACAGAGTTTTAGACTTGTTTGTTGATCAACTGGACAATTCATTTATTGTTTTTATTCAGTAAATGGGTTCAGATTTTGCGCATCTTTTGTGTGCAGTAACGGCAAAATTATTTATTGATTGGGGTTCTCGGTAGTTTTACTTTTCAGTTAGTAGACAGAAATAACAAAACTGTCTAGTATTTATTTTAAAAATGCATAAAATTTCTACCAGGGATTTAGTAAAATTTAATAAAATTTTAATAAAATTTAACCAAACAATATTTTATTTATAAAAGTATAGTAAATTTCTTGGAAGTTCATATGCTATGTCATCATCATTTTGAAGGTAAATAAAAGAAAATTCTCTCCATGTAGATCTCGGGATTTCTCCATAAGCCATTAATCTTGACACAAAAATATGTGTGACCGCACGTATCACACGTTAATCATATTGTATATATTATACTAAAGGTACTTAAGATATATTTTTTTAATTATATGCGTAGAAAAATTCGTATGTAGTTGCTGTAGAATCTTGTCAAATTAGAATTTCCATAATATTAGATTAAAAGACACGTCTCGTGTCGTGAACGCGCAGCGTTATGTAAACGCCGTAAACGGCAATCTTGAATGAAATCGTACTGAAGCTTTCCATGTCAAGGATTTCATAACTACTACTTGCGTTGATTACGTTGCTTGATTAACCTTTTTTATCTCGTAATGACGACGCCAATAATGCGGAGACAATAATTTCATCGGTAAAAAAATTAAATTATTTGTACCAGCAGATATTTTTCCGTAATATTATATTGTAATTAAAGATATTATAAATACTTATATCACACTTTGCCTGTGCTATCCCGCTGCACTAATGCGATGATAATTTCAAAGAAATATCTTATGCTGAAACGTTGTCATTGTGAGATCGAAATTTCTCTTTCTTCCTTGATCGAGGATCGAGTTTACAATATTAATGTGCGACACAACGTCAATGAGATCAATGGCGCACGTGTGCCGGGATGACTTTTGGAATTAAATATGACGACGTAAACGAGCAGTTTAGCCCCCGATGCGTTTGCTCGAGGGTTACAGGGCTTGCGCCATTTTATTTACTTAGGACAATCTCTGTTTCTCTCTCTTTCTCTTTTTGCCAACCGTATACATGAGAAATTCACGTTTGCAGAACACGGCGAATAACGCGCTTCGGTAAAAAGCGGTCGCGCGTTGTTGGCGCAAGATAATACGTTGATCTTCCACGCGCAACCGCAGACGGGGTGGGGCGATGGGGGGACTTTGACAGCACGTGACTCGACGACGGATTAAAATTGCGGTGGGTCAGCACAACTTTTCTCATTTGATCGCGGCGCCTGACATGTAGGATTACATCGTGCATAATTCAATAGATTCGATGGCATTATTAAATCGCGAAACGTCATAAATAAGAGTAACCAGTCGGAGAAGTAATGATCGCTCTTCAATATTGCGATCATGCATGCCAATCGCTCTCTTTTTACATCGTTACTGATTTATGCTACTGAATTAGAATGAGAAAGTTATACACAATGCAATAACTGATTGTAAGTAACAAAATCTTTTATTATTAACGATAGTTGTTAAAAAGTTTACTTCTTGTTGAATTTTTACTTTAAAAGTTTTTGCACAAAAATATTCTGAGAAAAAAGAGTGTGTTATATACACTGAAAAAAAGTTTGGCAATAGCTACCAAATGTTGAGTGAAAATAATGCCAATTAAATATTTGGTTAATATAATGAAAAATAGTTTTATTTTTCTAAATATTTTGTAAATATTACTGAATTTGATAATACTTGCTAAATATTCAGAAAAGTAAAATTATTTTTCGTTATATTAACCAAATATTTACTTGTCATTATTTCACTCAACTTTGATAGCTATTACAAACACTTTTCTTAGTGTATATTGCTATGTAACATAAACAATCAAATAATCAATTACAGTATTTACACATTCGTATAAAGGCTTATTAGGTAGAATATATAACATGCACGGATCAGTCCCCCCGAAGGAGATAAACTTTCCTCGGAGAAGGTAGGATTTACCACAGTCGCATAACGATCAAGTTGTCAAGAGCGCGATTATTCGTTTCCAGTTCATAAACTCTCAGAGTGCACAATGGTGGCTAACTAGGCGTGGTTCGGTTTGAGGAGGGTCACCTGGTATATTATGCGTTGTATATACGCGTATATCCGAGCGGGTATGCGCGTATATACCTACTCACTCAGGGTTTCACACCCTGCAACATCCCTGACAGGTTGATATTCCGCTATACGGATGTAACGCGTGTCAAAAGCGTCGGGATTCCTTGTCACGACACTGATGCGCGGAATCCCTGAAAGAAGGTTTGAAATGGTCATAATCAAAGGCCCGATTACGCGTTCGTGCTATTTCCTTCCAGCCATTTCTTTTTTTGCGATGACATAGCTAACAACAAATCTTCTAGGTCTATCGTTCGAAATTCGCAAGGTTTCTTTCGATTAAAATCTCGAGTTTTCATGAAAAAAATGTTAATCGTTATAAATAAATTAAATTATATAAATCCTAAAATGTTTCATCACGCACAGAGTGATACGAGTGTTTTGTACTGGTCGCGGCTGTGTATTGATTCATAAATATTCATAACTGTGTCTTATAACTCCTGGTCTGCATTTATCTTATCCCATCTTATCCCTCGCGACGAAGAGTCGCCTTAATTACGCGTACAATATAGAGGAAGGACAGTGTGCGTGTGCGTGTGCGTGTATGCGCGCTCGCGCGCGCGAGACCAGTACCAATATGGAATTCGATTTCAACCCGACATGGTGTAGTTGACTCGGATCAACTGCGGCTGCAGCCTCGTCCGCAGGTTCTCCTACTTTCCCGGTCAAAGTTGTTATCCGGATTCTCATCTCCACTATTCCGCGCGTTCCGCACGTGTATGCGTGCGCGTATGTATACGTACGCCGACAAAGTGACAAGCCTTATCTGACTCACGAGATCTCGATAGTAGGGTGATGTATATGCGTGGGCGTGGCAACTCCAAGGACCAAATTATAGCCCCGCGACGGAGGCAAAGGATGCCACTAGGTTGGGGAGGGACAGGGAACCCCATCTCTCGTGGACCCCCGATCATCCCGTTTTCCCCTCTCCCGCCCCTTTTTACACTTATTTACGCGCTGTCTGTCTCTTTTTCTCCCCGAGACCATCTTGCGCCACCTCCTCGTTCTCTCGTTTTGGTTGTCTTCCATTGTTTGCCCGATGACAGGTGAGCTTGCTCTCGGACAAAATCGTGAGCGAGTGGCTCGCGCGCGTTTCCCTTTTATTTTAAAGTCGTGATTTTACACCCAAATCGTTTGTACAAAGGAATTTAAATTAGGGGGGAAATTTACTTCTCTCCATCATGCTAGACATTAATTTGCGTTGAAATTATCGAGGTATCTTTGAGCCAAATAACTTTGAGAAGTTTATTGACACTGTTTAAGAATTATAGATAATTTATTAGTATATTTACTATAGTAATTTCAATTGAATTAGCATAAATATAAAAGACTGCAAAAGGGTATGTATCTACCGCTGTTTCAGATGTGATGCAAAACCTGTTAGCCTCGTTCTTTCTTACCGGTAAATATATATTTACTGCATGCTAAACGAATACATTTAATTGTTCATATGTGATTACTGATGAAATTATTATAAATTTTCTTACATTAAAACGTGTATTTTAATTGCGCATATCTTTCTGTAATATTTCTTCGTTGTGTAATTATACACCGTGAAACATGATACTTAACTCTCACTTCCATCGAGTGTTACGTATGCACCAACTCGTGCTAATGTAAATATCAACTTGAGTATGTCTTGATTATTATTTCGTTATTATAATTGCCATATATGTTCGCTGCCGGAAAGAAACGCGTTGTCATCTGACGGGATTTATAATATAATATGAGTTAAAAATTTGCACTCGATTTTTAAATAAAATCTGTGTGATTATTCTTAACGTAAACAAGTAATTCCGTCAGAGTCGGAAAGGTTTAATGGAAAAAACCATGACAAATTCCGGTCTTTACTGTTCCGGATTTTATCCAATGGAATAAACTCGCAAAAACTATAAAAATTAAAGTTTATTTATGAGTATGTGTTTTTCCTCTCTCATGTTGCAGATATAAATGTTAATTACTAAATTTTATATTAATTTTTAATTTAATGAGAAAAACATTATTGTATCGTAAGGGTTAATGATGCGGCAATTATTTATTTCTTTTTTATGCTTATCAACTATTGAAGGTTTTCGATTTCAAATAAATATTTCCAAATATTTTAATTGATTGTTTCATCTTGTTTCATCAAGTAGCTTAGATTCGCATAATCCTTCAATATTTTAGTCATGCCCTACACAATAATGATTTTTGAAATATTTCTGGAGTTCTCTAAAATATTTTTAAATCTGTAAATACAATTAGGAAAATAACTGAAAAAATAGCGTTTAATCGGTAGAGAAGGATAACTTTAGCATCTCTTTAAAATTTCTTAAAAAAGAATTTATCTTTTGTCGCAATTTTTTAGGAAACTTGATTCATAAGTCATAAATTCTTCTCTCTGTAAATTCTGTTCAGAATTTTTCTCTGACCTTTTTGAATAATTGATTAAAAGACTTCTGCTCTTTTCTGGCATTGAAAAATTGTTGTGTATTGAAATCGTATTGAAACAGACAACAAACTTTAAGAACTTAGACTAAAAAGATTAACGATTTCTTAGAAGATGAGAATATAACATGGTTAACTGTTGTCCACATTGCTGGGTCGTTATTTTCAAATTGTAAAAGTATAAAATATTTTTGAACTACAATAATGATTTTTGTTTATTTTATGTGAGGCTTTGTACGTATTTATACAAGAGAACTTTGAGAGAATTCGTGTCCTACTCCTATGTTCTATTCGTGCATTCGTGAAAAATCGATTCGAGTCGGCCATTATGAGATGTGCACGATGCTTGGATATATTCACTTGGATATTTTTGCAAGATCTTTCTCTATTTTACATGTCAGTTGCGCTAAATTGTTATTCGTCTTTTATGCATTGTGCACAAGTGGTTTACCTGAATAGCATAACAAGCCGTTTCGTTTGATTTTTCCGCTCTGTTCGCTTTCAAAAAGTATACCGTCTTAAAACAGGTAGAAGGGTCATTATCCGTGCCCATTTAACTTTCCAAGATTACAAGGCTTCTTTGCATCTCTCCCAAAACGTGACCACATTCTTATAAGCGTCTTTTGACATCGACCGCATTGACCGCGCTGAATATTTTCCTGAGGATCATCGAAAATTGTCTGAGACTCGTGCTTTTTGCACTTCTTTTCCCAGATTGTTAAAATATTCTCACAACATAGTGCAGATCGTATATAAAATATTATTTACGATTGAACGTTAAAAGTTATTTTCTCTTCTATATTATAATATGTCATTATCATGTTAAGAAACATAGCATGAGAATATTTTATTTTGTATATTAATATTTAAAAGATATCAAAATATAATATTTGCGTTTTGCGTAACAATATAACATTATATCAATTAGGTTACAAAATCAAATTTGTTTAGATATAAAATAACGTTATCAACAACATATGAGCAATCGAAAACGCAGATTGATTACAAAAGATGAAAATAGACGAAGAATATGCTTCAATTCTACATTGATGCGATTACCGCTGCAGGATATCGCATTTCTGGATTTTATCCTCGTTTAATTGAACAGCAGTACATTTTCGGTGCGTATTGCGGCATCTCGTAGAAATGTAAAAACCTGGAAGAGACCGAACGAGATAAATGAGAAACGTGCAACAGGCGTGAATGAAACAATGGCGGGCTACGTGTCGACCAATAGCAGAAGAGGTGAGGAGCCTACTCCACGAGTACGATTCTCTCTTAGGTGGAGCCTCTCGCAATCCATGTGATTTCTCGGTCCTTCGCCTCGTCTATCTTTAGCGTCGAAGAAAGACTGGAATCTTTTTATCGAAAGAATCTTGATTTTATAATAATTCTTTATATCTCGTATTTTACTAAGGAGAGTAAAATTCATTAATCAACATGAAATAATTGAGAAATAAAATATGTATTAAGTATTTTTTAATGGAATTTTATCATTTCTATTAGCCAGATGAAATTTTTGGAATCACTCACATCTGACAATATCAGTTTTTAGAAATCTTGAACATATTTATACAAATATAATTCTTCGAGTGATATTATTTTTATGGAAACTGCCGAGCAATGAGAGCAATATGCCTCTAATCATGTGAATAAAACGAAAATCACACGCTATTATTTAAGAAGTATGAGGTTGACGTTGTGTAAAGGCCACGTGTGAAGACATTGTCTTATCGTTCGACCGACCGGTATGCGAGATGTAATTGATCGATATCAAGGGGTACATCACCGGCAGATGTTCGAACGCGCCCTCACCTCCATCTGTCTCTTTCATAAAGTCCCACTGTTGGTATATGACGGAGGACCCCGCGGTGGGTGCGTGTACATATACCTGCATTATATACAATACATATATCACATAATGTATGATTTGTTATATTTTACATACATACACACACGCATGTATATATGTATATATTTTTTTATACATATATGTGTGTATACATATTGTGCCTCATTACGTACAAAATTCTGAGAATATTAATTGTTTCCTTGATATATTCAATTCAAATGAAATTATTATAGTATTAAGTACCTATGCATTGTTGTAGAACAGGCAGATAGCGCGTGCTCCAATAATTCTCTGGTAAATTTGATGGGATATTTTGAAACTCTCTTGCGGGAGAATTTAAAAAGGTTCACTGAAAAAAAAGACTGGTTATTATTACCAAATGTATAGTGAAATAGTATCAATTAAATATTTTGTCAATATAACCAAAAATAATT